>JAPFRF010000336.1:0-10231 GCA_029282475.1 Phrynocephalus forsythii | reverse complement strand
TGAGTAAGAGTAACGTGAGGTTTGGCGTAGAAATCCTTGTTTCTTTGATTTATGAGCGAGGCTGGCGACAAAACTTCGAAAGGAGGATTCCTGGTCCAGATGAAGAGGTTTGCGAAAGAATTTTGTTATGTTTGATATTGAAGAGTACGTGATGTGTTTCAGCTTAAATGGCCTTGGAGTATCTTCGACCAGCTTTTGGAGGTGTCATAGTGGATGTGAGCTGTGGGAATGGTCTTTCACTCGTCGATTGGCAAGTGTGGTTCGTTTGCAGCAGTAATCGCATTAGACTTTTCCGAGAGCATGCTACGGCAATGCGCTGAGTTCGTCAAACAGGACAAGTCTCTGAGAATAGCGTACGATTCGAACCACTCCGTGGTCTGTCGTTCTTTTGGACAAAATGGTTAGTGATTCTTCGTTTTTTTCTGTCCGCAGATACCGCCTTGGTTCGAGCGGATGTTATTCGTCTTCCTTTTGCGTCCGGAACCGTTTCTGCTATTCATGCTGGTGCTGCATTGCATTGCTGGCCGTCTTTCATCCGCAGTGAGTGTTTGAGCAGTAAACACGTTTCCTTAGTTAAAGAAAACGTGAAAATTTTCAGGTGGCAGAGATATGCCGAGTACTGAAACCGGGCGGAGTTTTTGTAGCGACAACGTTCTTGTCAAACTCGATCTTTTTCCTTCCTACCTGTAAGCAAGTAAACGCATAAAGTTCGAAATTCTGGCTTACTTTGACTGCCACGCAGAAACGAAGATCATCGATTTTGAGATACTGGACCGAAAAAGAACTCGAAGAACTGGGCAAGCTGTATGGACTAGTCGACTACCAGAAGAAGATGAAAGGAAACTTTATTATGCTCTCAGCTCCGAAAACAATAAAGATGTTCGGTAAGCTTTACGTCTGTAGAACCAAACCTTCGCTTCGTCCATTGCAGCTGAAGGCAGCCGAGTTGCGATCGTGCAGCCCTTTCAAAGGACTTGACGAGAGCGAAGAAAATTCACCAGGCCATTCTCAGGAACGAGCAACGCAGGAAGGACAGGTAACTCAACAATCTGGTCATTAAAACTTATGGCAAGTGTGGAGCTTGACAGAAGCGTGCAATGCAACTTCGACAGTCCCCCAACGTTTTCAGCTGGACCATCACAGTCACCGCATTTAGGATGCGCTTGATTCAATGCCTGAGAAGAACATTGGGAAACTGAGGTGGTGGAAAGTGATCCTCAAAGAATTCGATGGTGGCTGGTTATCTTCAAGCTGGGAAACTGGAAGAGGCTAATGTGGTTGAAGATTACCCGAGCTCCGCGCCAAAGATGCTTTAAAATTGTCGATCTTGGCCGTCGGATTGGAAATGTATCGGACGGCTAGGATCTGATTAGATTCAAAGAAGTAATGCCCTTGAAAAGATCCAAACCCTTTTCCAAGGGCATCACTTTGGATCAGGAGTGTGAATTCTTCAGGTTAAAAATCAAGCCCGTTGCTTCTCCTCTGCCGCAAAATTCACAAAACGACCAGGGAGATGCATATATAGGTAGAATTATGATTTTGGATTTTTTTACTATGAAGGATTGCATGATATGGCTTCTGCAGTCACTTGAGCATTGTGAAGTATTATTTCATTTGAACGAGGAGAAGTAAGTCGTAGCAAAAGGGATCTTAGAAAAAGTTTTTTGATCGCTCGTCTTCACAGAATGTTAATGGCGAGAACTATACACCTGTTCACTGGGCTGCTCTATAACAGGATCTATGTAATGCCCAGCTCGTGGAGAACACGAAGCCTTGGAAGAAGAGACTGTTAAAGTCTGCCCAGAAGTGAGCTGTGGAAAATCAATCAACGTAATAAGCCAGTATAATAATCCAGTAAAGTGGGACTGGCACTTGAATATTCTTTATGAATATTTTTGATAATTTGCAGATTCTATCATCAAGTAATTTACATTAATCTCGTGTTTATGATTTCTAAAAACCTAATATATTCCAATTTGAACCATTTATGTAATTAGATTAATCTTGAATTATAAATAATTCTATACTAAATAACCAATTATATTAATATTTTATGTAAATTCTTAATAGAAAGGACAAAAGTCTTTCTTACGTTTACGAGATGAAGCGGAGCGAGGTTCCTGAGCACTCTAAGGTGATGTTTGTGTTAGCGAATCTCCTCATGACTTGTGTGCAGGTTTGTGGGATGACAGATCGCTCCTTGATCAATCGTGTTAATGAGAGGCATGGTGGACAGTCAGTTTTGGGTCTCCACGGACAACTATCGTAAGAGGCAGAGAGCGATGAATGATCCCTGGTCACTTAAGTGCTCACACGATGATGAGCCCATTCGTAGAGGAGATAGTGTGCTGGCTCCGGTGTTCACTATTGTAGACGACGCTCACCATTCAAACCCGGGAGCAGGCACAAGCTAACCTCATGAGCTTCGCTGTCGTGTTTAATGCCCCAGGAGAGGGCAGCAGCGCTAGTGCAGCTTCACGCAAAGTCTAGTGGAGCGGTGACCATTGCTCCGCTTTTTCCAAGTCCTTGTGTACTCCCTCGGCGTCTACCATCTTCACAAACACAGCAAGCATTGCATTGCAGAAAACAAGATTCTTCTTGTGCATCAAATTGAAGGGATTTTGAGCTTGCTCCAGATAGCATGACGGGGCATATGCAGCAAATATGAGTTTTAAGAGACTAGATTCTACCGTGGCATCCTCTCAAATGCTTCTTAAATGTACCCAACTCTTGTCTACGACCACCAAGGCGAGAAGCTCCTTGCAGTCGAGTCACCAACAGCGTTCGTTCTCGCCTCATCCGGGCGGCTGCGGATGGGAGCTCCAGGCTCTAACCTTTGGCGGGAGGTTGGCGCGACTCATGCAAGCCATCACGGAGTCAGACTTGAAACTGCGTACGCGACGAGCCAGATCTCTTAGCAACTTGAACATGCTGATACAAGACAGCAGAGAGGGCCCCATTGCTGCAGCAGTGAACCCAGACTATCCACCGAGGGGTGACATTTTCTTTCTTGTCACCACCTTTACATTCTCACTCGTATGGTTGGCTCTGTTTCCAGTTCTACCCACCTGGCCGTTCCTCTATGCCAGCGCCATCAAATGGATGACTTGGTCAAGCTCTTCAAGCCCATGGCACAGCCTCTCGAGACTCTCACCAGCTGGCACTTCTGCAACGCTCGCGATCCCGAGCATCTGGAGGTCTTACTCAAGCTCCCCATATGGATCCCAACCGACCTCGCCGGAGGGCCTCGCTCCCCTCATCGCTGCACTATCGACTAGAACTGAGAATGTCAAAACTGCGGATAGCTGCTGGGGCCGATCCAACGCTGCCGACTTACGATGGTATACTTTGCCCACTCGCCAGAGCGGCATATTCGAATGAGGATGACCAGATATTGCGAACCATGGCAGCAATATCAACGTGGACGCAGGGTATATTCTCTGGAGGGCCTGCTTGTCTCGGAAGGCTGAATCTTACTTTAGTGCGGTCGATGGACGTTGACGTGGATTAGACTTGAGGTCTGCTTTCGAGATCTCTTCCACTCGTCCAACACGCCCATGCCGGATTGCCTGCTATCCACAGGAGGTAAGAAAATGCTTGTTTCTTCATCTTTAGTTCTACGTTTGTGTTTTTGTAGAGAGCAGCAGCGAGGTGCAGGGGGCACAGGCACCTCAACACAGCAGCCAGCAAAAGCAACCAAGATCGTCAAGACTGCCCAACAAGGTCGAGGAAAGTTTGCTTCCAAGTCCTATGAGATTGGAAAGGTGAAAAGTTTGTTGATCTGGACCGTACAATGTCCCATAGATTAACAAGAGCAAATCACGACTGTTGGATTAAAAATATCTTTGAATATACTTAGATACTTTAGGTATATCCTAGGTTAAACTAAAAAACAGTATAGAATTGGTATAAGCATTTTTATTAATCTGTTACTGAGAAAAATACATGAATAAAAATTACAAAATTTGGTGATTTCTAGTCAAATAGTCTAATATTCCACTTCCTCGTGACTTCCCTTCTCCTCATGCATTGCTCTCTAGGAGATGGGAAAATTTGATGTTGTAAATTCTATTTAATTAATATGTAGTATTCTATACCATTAACTCAACACTAAGTTGATTAATGGCTGTATAATTTCTTGTGCACTTAATTGTTGTCAAATAACCATGGCTTTCACTTCATTCACTTCACTTGCTTCATTCATTTCACTTCTTGCTTGCATCTTAGTCCTTATTTCAGATGCCTAAGGCACACTAGCAAGCATACTAGCAAACAGTAATGTCAATATTAATCAACTCGTTATCTTAAGATCTTTCTTTCTTTCTTTATTGCAGAAGTGCTACTTGTTTGACGCCACAGCTCTTTTCTCTTTGAGAATTCATTTGGCATTAGTCCTGCCACCTTACAGAAATGGCTTCACAGTCTACATCAACAGCACTCCTCAACACCATGGCTACTTACAGGGCGTGTTTTCATCACCAGCAATATGACCCTCTCACATCTTACAGCAGAGCTTGAGTTCTTGCCTGGATTTCCATATGCTAGAGCACTTCATATGGTCAAAGCAAGGTCAACTTTGCTGCAGGCCTTAAGTAATTACTGGAGGATAGGCACATTTGAAGGAGCAACTGGATCAGTGATTGATACAAGGCTCTATGATTCTTTGATTGGTGAATCATGGTTACTTCATGCCAACTTTTGTATCCCAACTCAATGGCAGAAGTTAAGTAATCAAGTTTAGTCAAGAACAAAACAATAAATTATATGAAGTTCTATTTTCTAAATGCATCTGTACTTCACTTGCTGTCTAATCAATTTTTGTTTGCTAGGCAGAAATTTTATTTCGTCTAACAATGCTCAAAACCTTAATGCAAATGTTCAATTTGTTTTTACTATTAGTGCTGTAACAAGCTTTACAAAGGCCTAGCAAACTCTGAAATAAAAATATGTTATTGCGTTAGCCTCTCTTAGATAAATGTTGTTAGATTTGGAAATGTTTAAGTTTTTAAATCAACGAGCAATAGAAATGGTAAGTTTGAAAGAATATAAGTAGGTGAACTTATAAACCTAGATCAGCAAAGTTATCTAGGTTTGTTCAAACCTAATAAGGTTTGTTGGTCTTAATAGTATATACATGGTATATACTTATACCATATATAGAGACTTCACAAGTTTGTTTTCTTATATGGACGAATAAACATTGTGGTAATTGATTTGGAAATGACATTCTTTTAATGTAAAATGTACCTGATAGAAGACATGATTATCTGTGACAACATAGCTGTTGGTTGATTCTGAACTGTTTAAGTCTGAAATGTACAAAATACAAAATTTAAATTTTATCTCGTGAAAGGAAATAACAGTCATAATGGAGTTCAAGAGGTGTCAAAGAAGTCTAGATTGTAGCCCAGAAATGGCCAAGGATGATGTTCTACATTTAGTTCCAGGCTTTATCTTTTTGGTCGGAGAAATCGCCATCTATAACTGCAAGGGTTTATAGGTCTTTTGCGCGCCGCTGAGCTGTGCACAACGTGGAGCTTCGAAATCGCGTCTATAACCAAGAGCCAGTCAAACCATCTGATCAATATGAGGGAAGTCACAACCATCTCATTCAACATCCTCAAATCATTTGCTGCAGCTTCAATGAATATTTGATCCAAGAAGCCAACGCTGGTATTGCCCAGAAAGAAAGAGAAACAGGCTGGGAGACAGATGCTGCTGATGAAAAACTGAGAGCACTGATTTGGCGATGGCGCTGCCACCGACGCCATTGCTGCTGGAGGCGAAATTCGAGCAATTCAAGCGAGGAGAGATGGATAGATTTGGTTTCTTCCTGGCCGAGCTCAGTGCGGTATGGGGACGCGAGGAGCCTGACTTCATGAAAATAAAAAAACCAAAAATATGAAAAAAAGCTAAGTCATATCCTGGCCGTCCGTGCGAGGGGACGGCCGGGATTTGGTGGGAACAGAGATTTTATTATAGAGGATGATAGTAATCATTATTTCCTCCGCCACCGCCACCACCACCCGCCACCACCGCCACCGCCACCACCACCGCCGCCACCACCCACCGCCACCACCGCCGCCGCCGCCACCGCCGCCTAAGAAACGGGCAGCCATTGCTACATTACAAGCAGGAGGAGCAACACAACAAGAGTGAGAAGAAATCGTGCATGTCCAGCCATGTTGTGATGCTTGATTGATTTGTGATAGTGGCATACGCTGTAGTGCTCATTTCAGGCCTTTATATCCTTTGTAGCGTTTCAAGTTTCCAAGTCAGTCAAGAAACAAAGTCAAGCACGGCACTGCTGCTGGTAGTAGAAATCTATAGACGAACGAGGCAAAATAAGTCGTGATTACTAGAGATCTGTATGCGCTTCACGCCAAATGTAGCACGCCAGTCGTGTTGGTGGTTGGACGAGCGAGGCAAAACAAGTCGCGATTTGTAGGAATTTTCAAGTGTTCCGTGCTTGACTGAACAACTGGTTAATTTCGTCTCGAGCTTGACTGACTTGCGATACTTGATTCAAGTCTCCGAGAAGCTGAAAGTCAGTCAAGCACGAGACGAGATGATCAGTTGTTCAGTGATCAAGCACTGCTTGACTGACTTGCAGCTCCTCGGACACTTGAAACACTATAAAGGACAGAACTGAAATGAGCGTATGCACCATCAAAGTGATCATGGCGAGGATGGCAGCTCTGATCTTGTTACTACTCATTCCAGTGTCCTCTGTAGTTGGCCAAGGCGGTGGTGGTGGTGGCGGCGGCGGCGGTGGCGGTGGCGGAAGCAGCCTGGTGGAGGCGGTGGAGGTGGTGGAGGCAGCAGTCCTGGTGGAGGTGGAGGTGGTGGCCAGGGTGGGCCTAGTTGTGGGGGAGCTCCACCTGGTGCTTCTGGAGGAAGTGGAAGTGGTGGTGGTGGTGGCGGTGGAGGAGGAGGTGGCCGTGGCTGCAAAAAGTGAATTCCACCATATCTGTCTCCCTGTAGAACCGTCAGCTCGATCAAAACGTTTCCCCAAAAGTTCAAATTTATGGCTGTGCTTGGGAGAATTTTCACCTTTGCTTAACCATTACATTTTCGAAAGTATTCTTTACTTAAAAAGGTTAAACCAGAGGTTTACTTAGTTATCTCCACTTGCAATGGCGTTTGTGGCCAAGCTACAGCTTGTCTCCTCAATCTAGTAGCTCCTCCCAGGAACATAACTCCAATTAAAACTGTGGAAAAAAGTTTCAGTAGACATTTTTCAGGCCCAGTGCCATTCCTGGACATATCCTTCTCCCACACCAGCTCAAAATCCTGATCAATTTTGGATCAAACCTCTCAGGCCAAAACCTTGCTGGTTCCTCCCAGAACCGCAGATCTCTCGCAGACAATAGTTGTGGCATCTCTGGGAACATTGTAACCAGCCAGAACACAATCTTGAGTTGACATTCTTGGCAACAGCAGCGGTGTAAAAGCATGAAGCCTGACTGTTTCCAGACACAGCTCTGAATCAAGTTCAGAAAGTCATACTCCGTCACCATTGGTTTGCCACCACAGCACCTAATTCCTCCTGTAACTTGGTCATGACATCATGGATTGTTGAGAAGCTCAAGCAGTGCATAAGAACTGGTATGGATCCCGCTGCTATAATTTCCCAAAGAGCAATACATACATAATTTAAAATTGTTTAAAAAAATGCATTAATTTTTTCCGGCTGGATTTGCGTCAATTATTTTTTTGAGGAACTTGCTTAGCGACAAGTTTCGCGCTCGAGTCTGCTCCAGTCTATCCATCTGAGACAAGGTGGTAAGAAATCACTTATATGGAACTGAAGAGCAATCCAGGCCGATTCATCTATTACTTCCTTCAATACTTTAGCTTCGACTATGTCATCATTCGTTGCATGCTCCTTGAAGAATCTCTTGCTCATAACGATTTGTGATATCATGTTGAATGACATGGCTGCAATAACTTCCCTCACATCGATTACACTTTGCTGATCATGAACCTTGATTATTAGAGATGAGATTGCATTGGAACCAAATTCAAGTTGGAAGCTCCAGAAAGATTGTAGGTGTCTTCCTCATGTTCTTCCACTAATCAGCTGAAGAGCTCCCTTGGTGTGAAGATAAGGCTTGGAAGCAAATGTAGCATTGTGACCGAGAAGTGAAGCAAGAGTTTGAGTGTGATATAGACTTTTACTTCATGTAGGGTTTTCTTGTATGTCCATATTAACTTTAGTTGTTAAATTTTAAAATATAAGTTCTTTTTAAGCTAGCTGCAAATTGCTAAATGATGAATCTTATTATACCTACATGGTTTTTCTTAAAGGTTGTGGTAGGGCAGGAGAATCCGCAAGATATGCAGGGTGATTCAGGCAAGAAGTCGACAACATCAAGAGATCTTGGGCTGGGATGTGGCAACAAAGGGTTAGGTTGTGTCTCACCTCTTTTCACCGTGATTACCAGTTGATTCAACAGTGACCTTAGTGGATAATTAGTAGAGTGAGAGAGAGAGAGAGACATTGTGCTTGCTCTTTACTGAGGATCTGGAGTAAGAGTGTTGTAGGTTGCGGTAGGCCTGTGGAAACAAGGTGACCCCAAGCCTTTCTACTAAGTTCTTTGGAGTGTGCCAGATTGGAGCTCGTGGGATTTTGCCAGGGGCAGCAGAAGTTGGGTGCTGCTGAGCTTGGTAAGATTGTGTCTGGGCAGGAATTTTGAGAGACCCAACTGGGTTTCTTGGAATTTCCATCAGCCCGCCATCAATGGGGAAAGGTGGGGTGAATTACTATGTGCTACTTGTTTTCCCCTTATCTATGAAAAAAAGAGTTGTAGGTAGCTCATTGTGCACCACATGGACAAGAATGGGTCCGACATGGGAAAATGGCAATGTCTACAAATGTACGACCATCCCTTGGTATTAGAGGGTTAGAAGATAAAAAGATCGTTGAAATAGGAGTTCAAGCTCGGAATAGAAAGATCCTGCAAGATTCTTGGTCTTAAAAGGATCTAAAAAAATGGCTAGAGGTGGATCAACCTCAGCACCTCTAGATGAAGAATCTTAAAGGAGGACAGAAAGAGCGGCGTTCTTGGGCAAACATCAATGAGGAAAAATGAGCTTGTGAAGAGGGACTTGGAAGTTCCTATTGGGCATTTGGCAGGATGATGCTAGCAGCTACAATATAGTCAACTAGGAATTTGCCAAAACCTGGGGCCATGGCTTCTGCAGGGATGGTTAGACCTTCCCTAGTGTCATAAGAAGTGCCAAATCGACCCAGGACAGGTCATTTGGGTCCTACCACCCAGGGGGTTTTGTTGGTTACCAAGAAGAGGCATATTAGACAAGTATGCATCATTCAGTCAAGGCAAGGACCTTAGCAAGGGAGAGGGCTAGGATTTTTCCTTGCCTATAGAGGAAGTGATGCAAGTTGCTGAGACTGGAGAGACTGGTACCAATCTTCTCTGTCAAGTCACCCCAGCAACTCTAGTGACAATGTTTGAGGACATGGGGTATTTGGAGAAAGAATGCAACAAGGGAAGTGTTCAAATAGGCAACCATGCTGTGTTTGAAGGGACTGAGGGGCCTGGAAATGCACCCTGACCTTGACAGGTGAGCTGCTTCCATTGGTTGGGATGGAGGCATACAGAATTGGAAAATGCCTAAGCATGCATCAAAAGGAGGGTTTGCACATTATAGCTCCATGTTCAAGGCATCAGCTCACAAGGGACTGTTAATTCACCTTCAAGAATATTTCAGGAATAGGAGGTTTGGCAATGCAACCATCTCTGGCAAGTTTAAGTTGCTAGCGTTCAAAGAAGATAGCAAACAATCAAGATTGGCTAATGACATTATTTATAGCAAAATAGGTCAATGGGTGGTCAGTTTATAACAAGTTGTTATGGGCTAGGAGCACCATAGCCACTAGGCTAGCAAGAGTTTGGTGGAATTCTTCAAAATCTTCTATCCTAGGGCATCCAAAGGGAAGTGAGATTAGGCTGAATTGGTTTGAATGTAAGTTTGGGGATTGTTTCCTGAGCCAGCGGAGTAGAGGTGCATGGTGGTCAGGAAACTGCTGCACGAATTGGCAACTAGGGAGAACAAGACAATTTGAACTTTTGCAGTTTAGTAAGTTGAAAGTATAGCTCTGGCCATCAATGTCACAGGTGGACTCAGGAATATTTTGTGGAGGGACTGCAAACACCTTTAAAGGATTGCATAAAAAAATACACTCCCAAGCAGTAGAATTTGAATT
>JAPFRF010000104.1:0-10213 GCA_029282475.1 Phrynocephalus forsythii | reverse complement strand
AGCTATCACGTGGGGTCCACAGATAGTGATGGGCCCGATCCATTTTCTTCCTGACCGGTAATGTTGCTGCACGGGCCACCAGCACATGTTTTTTAATGTGTGCAAGTTTTTGCAGTCCATTGTCACGTCAAGATCTTATAAGCTGGAAGTTTGCCGGAAAATCATAGTCTTCCGGTCGCAAATCGAAATGTAAGTTTGCTTTGAGCTCAAGAAGGCTGCTTGTTTGATGTTGATATTACTTGCAGAAATTGCAAGAAAGGTTCATCGACATTGATAACATTCATACGGATGTTTGGCCTGCTATTGCAGCGGATGTTGCTGCGGGCGACCGAAGCATTATATCGTCTGCATTCGGTACTTCAGCTAAAACTATTTCCATTTCTGGTCTGACATGTTTTGGCAGGATACACGAGGCTGTTTCAACCACATAAACCCGTTACTACGGGCCAGGCAGCGGTTGCACTGTCATCTGGGTGAGGCATCAGAGCATATCGGCGAGGAGCTTGAGCGTCTAGAAGCTGAAAGACATGCGGAAAAGGCGTGGCTGCTGAGATAGCACTAGAGGCTCGTGCACAGAAAGAAGCGAATGCTGTTTTCGTGAAGAATTGATCGACAGAGGCAGTTGACGGTCGAAGCCGAGGCAGTAGCCGAGAGATTGAGGGAAGAGCTGAGAAGCTGAAAAGTGAAAGAGAAGAAGAAAAGTACGGCGTAATGAAGGAAAGAGCCCTTTGCGACGCTGCAAAGGAAGCTCTGTCTCGAGCACGGCTTGAGGTTGATGAACTTCTGCAAGGGTTGTCTCGGAAAAAGCAAAGGTGGTGTTTGAGCGGGACAGAATGGAGAAGCTTCTGTCGAGATTGAAGAAGAGCGGATACGCTGAGAATGAAGTCGGAGACCCAAGTAAAAGAAAGCTCTCGTCCTTGCAAACTTTTCCTCTTTTTTGTTCCTGTTCTATGAGTTGGATTGTTTCTTTTGGGCAGAACTTCTTGGGCTGAGGAAGAAGCAAAGAAGGCAATGGCTCACGCTAAAGTTCTTAGGAGGAAGCGAAAGAGATGGAGTCTCAAGGGATTGAGGTTCACGTTGACAAGGATCTGGACGACAGCAAATATCCCGGTCCTGCTGGCGGTTCGAGAAGCTCGAGCTCCAGGACACGTCGCAGCAGGCAAAACTCTCCAATGCACGGGCATCCTGGTGAAAGCCGACGAGTTCAAAGGGAGGAGCTTGCAGTTCCTGAGAGAAGCGATGCAAACTTCCAACCAGAGGCTGAGCGTGGCGCAGCAGAGGATGCTGAGTCCGGCGGAAAAGATCGCGAGGAAGGCCGAGAAGTCCGAGATAACACTTTCGTGGTGAGGAAACGCGCTGGCGAAGCCCAGAGCGCTGCTGGTGTCGATGGCGTCCGAGATCTCGGCGCTGTAGCCAAGAACACGAACAAGCTCGCGGATGGTTGCAAGGGAAGCGCTGAGAAGCTCGCCCAGATCTTCAAGCCCTGAAGAAGCCACAAGAACGCGCGAAGAAGAAACCGGAAGTTTTGAAAGAAATATGTTTGACGGCCCGGATGTGGCACTGGAGCCAACGGCTGGGATTGGCCCCTTGTTGAGCTAACTTCCTCTTCAAGGTTTTGAAAACCCCTAAATCTCGAAGGCGCGAATTCTATGGCCCGTAGCAAGGTGTGTTCTTCCTCGATCGGTAGCTCCGATTGTTCTTGCGTCGTTTCTAGCTTATTTCCAGATAGCGATCTCTTCTGGCTCAGGAATCGCTAGTTTTTGTTCTCGATGTGTCTCCGTCGATGCATCCCTATCTTCATCACGTTTCTAAAGCTACGGCAGCTGTGCTGGAAAGGAAGGTAAGTTCCTGTGAGAATTTTTTTGCTCATTCTTCCTTGAATTTCTTCGTTCCAGTTATTCAATCACAGAAACGATGAGGTGGGGTTTGTTCTCTTGGCATGGAAGGTAACCTTTTAAGGATCTTCCTAGAAAATCTTGAGAAGGTTTCGCTTTCTTCTCAGAGACTGATAACGATCTTAGACGAAAGTCGGGGAAGCATACGAAGGCATTGTGAGCGAAACCGATTACGCTTGTCGATGGTGAGTTGGTGACGAAGCTGCGAGCGCTTCCCGGGGATGCTACGCAGGAGACTGTATCCTTTTTTTATGTGATTGTTTTGATACTTCCTGCTCTTCTTAACAAGCACCACTACAGATGTCGATGCCATCGTTGTTGCCACAGATATGATCTTCAAAAAGTATGGAGATGGAAAGAAAGGAAAACAAGCGGATCTGCCTTTATAACCGATGCCCAGTCGCCGATAAAAGAGCCAATGGACGGTATGAGTATGATGGAACAGGGTTGAGAAAAATCGCAGAGAAAATGGAAGACCATGGAGTAAAGTTCGACGCGGCTATACTCAGAATGAACGAGGAAAAGGTGAAAGCGGCTCGGAGAGCACGGAGATTCTAGAGAGAATTTAGCGTCTCGGGACGCACGGAGAAGTCACAACCGGAAAGTCCTCTGTGCTTTGTTTGAGCCCTAAAGCCTCGGACAGTAACTCCACGACAATTCACCGAGGAGATATGGAGATGACACCAGGTGCACGAATTAAGGTACTGGGTGTTTCACTGTTTTGTTCTAATTTTTTTTTTTTTTTTTTTTCTACTCCTCCAGGTTTAAGTTTACAAGAAAGCCGCACAAGAAAGAGTTCCTAGTCTTAAGGTTTACTTCAGACAAAGCACCCCAAAGTGATGCGCTTGCGACTCACGTTGGGAAATGGATACTGATTACAAAAGCAGTGACGACCCGACAGTGTCCATTCCGGAAAGCACAACGAGCAAAAGGTTAGCTATACTATGGTCAGCAGCTTATCCCTGTGACCCCAGACATGGAACTGTCACTCAAGTTCACTGCTGACAAAGGAGTAAAGCTCCTAGGATTCACAGAAGCTGCCAATATTCCAAGGTAGTGGATTTTTCTTCCTTTCTGCATGAGATTTTAACTGTGCGAACGTAGGCACTACTATATGAAGGAGCCGAATCTTTGTTCCGGAGCCTGGGCAATCGTAAGCTTTCTTTGCAATATCCGCCTTGCACGAGCTCTGAAACAAAAACGAACATGGTGGCCTTAGTCCGGTGTGTTTGGAGACAAGGACAACGAAATGTTGTGGATGGGAGTTCTGACACCAAATCTATCCTTCGAAGATGGCATCGTAAGTTTTTGTCATTGTCCTTCAGCAAGATTTTACCTGGTGTTGCGGTTTGTAGGCAGATTCTTTCTATTTCAACATCGTGCCATTTGCCGAAGATATTCGTGAGTTTGGCTTTTGCATCATTTGATGACCGGGACCTGCGTCCCAGTTGCCTTCAAAGCAACAAGAAGAAGCTACTGATTTACTAGTTCAGATGCCTCGACCTTTCGCGCCTCAGACAGCGTCGAGTTCCCTGCAACCGAGAAAAAACGAGCAATCCAGTTTACAGGTAGACCAATATACCAAGCTCCCCTGACTTATTTTATGATTGCATGCAGCGATTCTACCACTTTCTATTTGAAATCACTAAACCCAGACGCATCGGTACTCAATTAGACGAAACCTGAAGAAAGTCATAGAACCAGATTTTTCATCGGAGCATATTGAAAACTTCATGACTTTGTGTAATAATTTACATTGGAACGTGCAGGTGAGGCACTGTGCTTCTGTCTCCCTGCTTTTTCTCAGTCGGGTGGTATAATGCAGAAAAACTAAAACTCGACAAAGTTTTGGAAAGACAGAATCGAAGCCGCTGGGCAAGACGATGATGCGGAAGCAAAGCCGGATGTGGATACCTCGGCAGTGGTCTCTCAAGTCGACAGTTTTGCTACACGCCAGGTCGAGGAAGTTGAAGCTTTAAAACCAGTCCAGGACTTCCAACGCTACTAGCTCGTCGGGACAGTGACGAGTGGGTCGGGAAAGCTATACAAGGAATGAAGAAAATCATCATCGATCTCTTGGATTCTCGCAAAAGGGAACACTTACGACAAAGCACTGACTTGCTTAGCTGCTCTCGGAAGTGGTTGCGTGATGCAAGAGGTGGCATGCAGTCTGGTAAAGATTTTGGAGCTAAACTCTTGTTTTCCAGGAATCCAAAGAATTCAACGACTTTTCGTGTGCTAGCTGACAAGCGCTTAAGGGAAGCGCTTGAGCGACTTCTGACGCAGTGATCCAGAGGAAGTTGACACTGATCTCCAAAGGAGAAGTTTCAGACAGGTATAGTTTTTTTTTCCTTCTTTTGTGCGTTCATCCACGAAAGTTTTCCAAAACAGCGATGTCACCGAGGAGGCAGCACTGGCATTCTTGACTTCGAGAACCGTCAAGGAGGAGCCAACCACGGCAGAAGAAGCGGAAGAAATCGACGAAATGGATGCCTCTACTTGGAGAGATGTAAAGGTTCGTCACCAGAATTTTCGTTTTCTCCTTGCTGACACTGGAAGTTCGTATCCTCCACAGAAGAGCAAAAAAATCCTTCCTTCTAAAGTTTCTTCTTTTTCTTGTCATCGGTCGTCGTCGCGCTTCAGCTTCATTCCTTGATCTGGAAACGTACTTCCACGCGCGAAGATTCCGGAATGTGTTGATCGACGGTCTAGATCTCGTCCCGCCAGAACGGACACGGCCCGCCGCTTACGGGGGCTATAGTGATAAACCAAGTGTGGAGGGAAGACTATACTGCAGTTCTAGCTGCCTCCAAACCCCAGAGGCCAGGCTCCGGCCTGGCGATCGATCGATCCATCCTGCGGCGGCCGTGATGGCGGCGACGACGGCGTCCCCTGCTGCTGCGCGCGGCGCCGGCGGATACGTCACCGCCGCCGCCTCCTCCTCCTGCCGTCCCAGGTGTGGCTGCTCCTTCCGGCGTCTCGCCTCCCCATGTGGGAGATCTGGACGAGACTGTGGCGGAGACTCAGCTCTTCACCATTTTCTCCCAGATGGGCCTGGTTACCCTCCTGTGTCTGCCGCGATGCCGGGATGAGGAGGTCCCCTTGGCTATGGATATGTGAAACTACTCTTCTGGCGCCGATGGTGAGTGCCTTTGTTCCTTTTGGTTTCTGGTCGCTTAGAATCGTCGTCTTTTGAATGCTCAGCGGTGCGAGCTATGGAGGCCTTGAATTGGTTACGCCCATCAATGGGAAGACCATCAGATAATGTGGTCTCACAGGGGACCCCAGTACGCGCAAGAGTGGCGTGGGGAACATCTTTATCAAGGTAAGGGTTTTTTTTTTTCACTAAAGCCATGGATTTCTTTTGGTTAACACATGGGTCGTAGTAGAACCTTGACGAGTCCATCGACAACAAGGTCCTCCACGATACTTTCATTGCCTTTTGGCCCGGATTCTGTCCTGCAAGATTGCTCATCAAGATGGAAGAAGCAAGGGGTATGGTTTTGTCCACTTTGAAACGGACGAAGCTGCAAACCCTAAATCGAGAAGGTCAATGGGATGCAGCTGGGTCGGGAAAAGAAAGTGAGTTTTCTGTGAGGCCTGCCATTCATCTTCTTTCTGACCGGGTTTTGTTTTCAGGTTCGTGGCCAAGTTCGTGAAGCGGAGTGACAGGCTTGCAGCAACCGGCGAGACCAAATTCACGAATGTTTCGCCGTCAAGAACCTTGACCCGGAAATGGCGGAAGAAGAGATCGGCGACATTTCTCGACTTTTGGAGTCATTACCAACGTAGTCATAATGAAAGACGAGAACGACAAGTCTAAAGGTTTTGGCTTCGTGAATTTTGACGACCCGAGGCTGCAAGGGCAGCGGTTGAAACGATGAACAACAGCCAACTTGGTAAGCCTTCTTGCCTTTGAGGTGCATTTTTAACATGTTTGCTCGGCAGGATCCAGAACAATATACGCCGAAGGGCGCAGAAGAAGGCGGAACGAGCAGATACTTCGCCGACAATTGAAGAGAAACGGATGGAACAGTTCCAGAAGTATCAGGTTTGTCATTGTTTTCCTGTTTCTACGATGCTTCATTATAGACTTACGTGCTTTCGCTGCTTAGGGGAGCCAATTTATATGAAAACCTCGATGATTCCATAGACGATGAAACTCTAAAGCAGGAGTTCTCGCTGCGGCAACATCACGTCAGCAAAAGTAATGCGCGATGAGAAGGGCATCACCAAGGGCTTGCTTCGGTTTTGTGTGCTTCACGTCGCCAGAAGAAGTTTCTGGGCAGCCACAGAGACAAATGGTATGTTTCGTCCTGCAGCTTGAACTTTTACTGAATGTGATTGTGATCTTACAGGCCTTATGATCACTGGAAAGCTGATATATGTTGCTATGGCCCAGCGCAAGGAGATATGGGCAAGCTCAGCTTTCAGCAGCAGTATGCTCAACGGCATGAGCGGCTTGATGCCTCCCCGGTGCCTGGGTTGCAGCTGCCTATCCTCCAGTCTACTACGCTGCCCCTCCTGCGCTCTTGCCACAGGTACCAAAGGCAAGGCCTCAAGTGTATCAGCCTGTCATGAGGCCCGGATGGAGAACTGGTCCGCTAGCCCCACCAGGAAGGCCACTGCAACCTTTGCCACTGTACGCTTTGTGTAAGAAATAAAAGAGGAGTCCCTTTTAAGCATCTTTTTCTACATTTTTGGTGTAATGCAGGTTCCTAACGCAGAGGCAGAGACAGGTTAGGAACCGGCTCCAGGGGGACCCGCTTGCGCAAATACCACAGCTGCAGAGATTCCACAGCCAGTAAGCCATTCAGCCTGGCGGCTACAAAGAAAACGTAAGAAACCAACAGGTACTGCTTCTCTTTTTCTTTGAGTGTGGTAGTGTGTGTATCTTCTTTTCTAAATCTTTTTGCAGCAACGACCACGGCAGGCTACAAAATGTCAACAATGGCAGGCTCGGGATGGAGCAGCAGCGGCGGCCGGTGCTCATGGTCCCTGGAAACATGCCCATGGGTGGAAACGACGTTCTTTAGTATGATGTCGGCGGCGTCCTCCACAGCAGCAAAGCAGCTACTGGGAGAGCGTCTCTTCCTCTCGTCCGACACACCAGGTACCATCTCTTGCTTTTTAGTTTCGCGGAGCTCACAGGTTTTGCTTTTGATGGTGGCAGTTTGATCTTAGGGCAAGATCACTGGAATGCTGCTGGAGATGGACAACTCGGAGCTGCTTGTGCTACTGGAGACTCCCGAGGCTCTGGCCTCCAAGGTGGATTTAAGCCGTCCAGGTGCTACAGCAGCACCCAAGGCTCCACGGTTCCATCCTCGCCCCTCGCGGAGGTTCCAGTGGCTTAGAGCACCCAGCCGACGACGACGACAACAAGCAAAAAAGAAGAAAAAGAGGGAGAGAACCATCGATCGATCGTTTTGAGTTTTGAGTATGAGCTCCTCACAGTTTTGCCAGGCTTTTGTTTCGAAGACTCTTTTAGTTTGTAGCACTTTGGCGCTGATCTAGAACACAGCAGTTTTGCAAGGGAAAGAGTCTCCACTTTTTTAGATTTCTTTGTGTGTCCAGCTTAAAAACGTATTGGAAGAAGAAAGGGGAATATACTAAGGAATAGAGCAGGAGCCCTAATTTTCTCGAGAGATCAGTCGCGCGAAGAGGAGCATGATCGGCGTAGGCGCTGGGCAGCTGGGGCGGGCGCTAATCTCCAGGTGTATTGCGACCCGCGCCGCGCCTAGAGATCTCTTTGGAGCTTAGGTTTCCGTCCGCGTCCTGGATTGCTTGCAGCCAATGCTGTGAGCCGAGAAGATGAGCAATGTCCTGCCCCCCCATGTCTTCGCAAGCTGCCTATCCTCCCCCTAATGCAAATGCGTCCCAATCAGGCCTCAGGTCCTTTCTGCTCAGCCACAGAGAGACTTCCTCAAGGACCTCCTGGAATGGTATGTATGTTTTGCTTTTGTTTTGTTTGCCTTGGCTCTTTCTCTTATCTTATGTCTTCCCTTTGTTTTCTGTTCCTTTGCTCGCTCTCGGCAGTATGGATCTGCCGTTCCCTTTCAACAAGGCAATGCGTATCCAGGCTCTTATCAGGTCGGGAATCCGGGTCAGCTTCTTCAGTCTTATCCAGTAAACGCAGGACAAACTAACAATGGTATGGCACAAGGTCTGCATTCGGGCGTACCACCTCCAGGATCAGTAAGTTGTTCTTTTTGATCCCCGCTACTTTAGTGCGAGTGCTGATTTGTTTTGCTTCTGCTTTATCGGTGCTGCTACAGCGAGCTTCTGAATGGCAGGAGCATTTTCTCTCCTGACGGGAGAAGGTTGGTCTTTAAATGTTTGAGTTCTCGGCCTTTTTACTCATGGTTTTGGTTTCTTGCCCCTGAAGGTATTATTACAATAAGCGGACTAAGCAGTCGAGCTGGGAAAAGCCAGACGAGTTGATGACTCCGACCGAGGTTAAGTTTTTCTCTTGAGTTTTTTTCTCCAGGGACTTACGTTTGTGTGTTTCCCTTTTAGCGCGAGCTTGATGCTTCAACTGTTTGGAAAAGAGTTCAGTGACTGCTGATAGCAGAAAGTAAGTTAATAAGGTTTTCTTGCATATTTCAATGCTGATGAGCACTTCGATTTCTAGATATTATTACAACAAGTTGACGAGGCAGTCTACATGGACAATGCCCGACGAAATGAGAGTATGTCCCAGACTTTCATCCTTTGCTTACATTGTTGTTTTGTGCAGGTAGCTCGCGAGCAGGCGGATAGGGGATATATGGGAGTCGCTAAGATGGAAACTGCTCCCGGTATATCGGCACCGTCACCTTTACTTTCTTCTCCTCTTCCTTCGTCTCCTGTTGTAGCCCTGTAGCTCAGATCCTCACCCCTGCTGCTACAGGAACCCTGTCTCCAGCGCCTTTGCAGGGTATGTTCATTTGGTGGTTTGTATCCGTTAAAACTCACTGATGTTCTGTAGGTCTGGCGCTGGATGTTGCTGGAGTCTACTGAGGAGACACAAATAGACACAACAGATCTGGAGGTAGGCAGTAAATGCGGTTTCTTATGTATTCTGAAGTTTGAGTATCCCTCAGAAGCAAAAAATCGTTACCATCGATTGGTAAGATCAATATTGCTCCAGTTTCAGAGGGAAAGTCATTTCCACGGAGGAGCCTTTGATTTCTTATGCGACAAAAATGTACGCTCTACTGATTGCAAGCTTGCTTCTAACTTCATATTCAGGAGGCAAAAAGCGCCTTTAAAGAACTTTGGAAGCCATGCACGTTCAATCCGATTGGACCTGGGGATCAGGTTTGATAACTTTTTCTTCGTCGCTAACATGAAATATAACATTTACTATATTTCAGGGCTATGCGCGTAATTATAAATGATAAACGGTATGTGGTGCCTTGAAATCTTTAGGTGAACGCAAGCAAGCTTTCAACGAGGTAACTTTAAATTTTTGTAGATTGTATCAAACTGTTTTATTCTCTGCCATCTCGCAGTATCTTGCGCAAAGAAAAAGTGGATCTTGAAGAAAAGCGTTTAAAACAAAAGAAAGCACGTGAAGATTTTATAAAGATGTTGGAAGTAAGTTTGTTGTTCTGCATCTGTCATTTACATGTTTTGCCTCGGCAACAATTTCCAGTGTCTGATTTAGGAATCCAAGGAGTTGACATCCAGCCATGCGTTGAGGTCAGAGATTTAATTCGATGCTTTGTTTTACATAACGTTTTATTTCTACAGCAAGGTCGTATCTCTTTTTGAAAGTGACCCACGTTTTCATGCCGTGGATAAAGAGCGAGAGCGTGAAGATCTTTTTGACGACTATTTGCTGGACCTGGAGCGCAAGGTAAATTTTCATTGAGTTTTCGTTTTTTATTTGACATTTGATTTCAGGAACGAGACAAGGCTCGGGAGGAGAAAAAGAAAGTCGCGCGGACTTCAGAAGTACCTCGAGTCCTGATTTTATTAAGGTATTTGTAGTGGTGCTTTAATCTTTACTCACTGTATGTATAGAAACCCCATTGAGGAAAATTCAGGATAAACTCGATGATGACGAGCGCTGAGCCGATTAGATAAAATGGACCGCTTAGAAGTCTTCAGGTTCTCGCTACATTTTTTAAGTGCAAACTAACACGAACTTGTGAATTTTCGGAAGGAATATATTCGTGATTTGGAAAGAAGAGAAGAAGAAAAGAAAATGCAAAAGGTTGGGATAGAGATTATTTTTCTTTAGCTTCTGATAATAATGTTGGCTTTCCGCAGGAACAACATGGAAAGATCGCAACTGACGAGTTTGTAGCTCTTGAATCTCACAAAGCAGCAGG
>JAPFRF010000315.1:0-10442 GCA_029282475.1 Phrynocephalus forsythii | reverse complement strand
TATTTCCATAAACAACATCCAAAGACACAATGGTGATTTGGCTGCTAGAGGCACCTAATTTCTTGAGCATTACAAGAAAAGTGTGGGTGAATGAAGAAACCATTGCTTGGCAGCCATGTTGCAATAAGGTGATCTATCTTCTTGAAACAAAATAAAGGTTATTCTGAGAATATTCTTTTAGACCATAATTTTAAAGTATAAAGGTTAAAGGTTAAAAAGAGATTTACAGCTGCACAAAGACTTTTACCTTGGGAAAATTAGGGTACACCAACATCATAGAGATCTAGGTGGGATGCTTTATGTTAACACATGTACCACCTATCTAGATACCCAGATAACTTGTATGCAGTAGAGCCTTATTTGTATTAATGACTATGGTGTGTTTTCCTCCATGTAGCTCAGTTAGGCACTCAATTTTGAGAATATTCTTTCTTAATCTTAGGTGCATTTAATCCAATAGTTCTGCTAATTTATTTAAACCAATATTAGATGCAAAGTTTAGATTTTGTACTTTCTAAACAAATATACCCAAATTCTTGATTATTATTATTATTATTATTATTATTATTATTACAAGTTTAAGATCATTAGCATAGCAAAAGTAGGAAATATGAGATCACATAAATCAGAATATTTGGGTTTGAAAAAAAAGTCTTGATTAGTTGTACCTTAGATGTTTGACTTAATGTAGTGCAGATTATAAAAAGGCATTCTTTACCTAATATTACCATGTAAGTATGGAAAGCAAAACATTTCTCTGTTTAATTTTATTACTTGCAGTCATTCTGAAAAATGAAAATTTTTGTGCTGCTACTACAAGTATCAAAGTAGAAGGCTATGTTTATTGCACTAACTCAAGGGTTTACTTTCTCAGAGTGGCATCTTCAGTAAGAAAAATGATCTATCTTCTATATTTTTCTAATCTTGTTAAATCTTTCAGATGTCAAGGTAAACCTGGTTTGTCCAAGAGATAGTGATTCATCATTTACAAATAGTAGAGGATACTTTGATATCTTTGAATAGTGAAGACTGGAACAGATATTGGGAGTTGCCAAGTGAATGTGGAATGAGTAGAGCACCACAAGGGTGTTCTTTCTTAACAGACATAAATGGTGGATCAAGTGGCCAATCCTTAAGAACATGCATCAATAATGGAAATAATAAGTTCATTGTGGACCCTATTATTTTACTCCAAATGCTTGTTCACCTCCACCTCACCACCAAGTCCTCCACCACCACCACCACCTAGAAGACCACCCCCACCACCACCAAGAACTCCTCTACCACCACAACCAAGAACGCCACCACCACCTAGAACACAACCACCACCACCACCTACACCACAAACATCACCAACTCCACCACCATTAGCACCACCCCTATTGTCAACACACTCCAACATTGGCACCAGAATCACCAGCATCAAAGACAGGCCCAGCTGTTACCATCATCATTGCTATAAGTTCATAAACAATTTAACATAATAAAAATAATCATATTACCTTACTTCCTTACAATATGGAGTGATATGCTCTTGTTCAAGATAAAGTGGCAATTCTTTGCTGTCTTGCTTGTACTGTAGGATGTGGTGATGAACTTGAGAAAGAATGAAGGTAAGATTTTTTTCATTTCATTCATTAGAATTCTTGATCTCTCTTGTCTAAACTTTTACAGAAAACTCTACTCTAAACTTTATATGAAAACAAACACATGAGTTCATTGGGGAAATGAGTGGCTTTGTGTCTATGGCAAGACTTAGGTTCTTAAGAAAGTTTATAACTGTAAACATTTTATAATTTATAAATATCCAGAAGATAGCTGTTTAAGAAATTTTTTAAATTATAAAATATATTTATACTTGATTAATCTAAATGTATAACATACTTTAGATGGTATAACAATTAGTTCAAAAGGTAACCACACCAAGGAATGCTTGCTAATCCATAGCAAACCAAATATGTACCTACTTGGATCATTGCTTTACAACAAGAATAATTACCCAATCTTATTATATGACTCAGGCAGTATGGATAACTAATAAAACATAAATCTTTAGAAGATGGAACGTGGCTAGATACTTGAATGAAGAATGGGAGAAATCTTTTCCTATAGGAACAATTAAGATATTGAGGCCCTAGAAGTACTTGAAAACACCTTACATACCTGTGTATAGAAAATGAGAAGACAAGCTAGAAAGGCTCTTAAAACAAAAAAGTTAAGTACCCACAAAGAATATAATTCCCAGCTCACTAATTTAAAAGTTGAAGAATATTATTCTAGGTATATTCCAATAAAGTTTGTTTTTTTTTTTTTGGAGAAAACACCGGAATATTTTACGAATCAAATTACAATTTAAATCGATCCACTTTTCACGACCTAAGTACACAAAAAAGCAGGACGTGAGCAATGCAAGGTTTCCCCTCCATATCCTTGTCCTCTTGATTGCACCTGTAAGAAAAACAAAGAGTCTTTGTAAAACATTTTCAAGAGGAGAGTTACTTACCGGCTGAGACTGATTGAATGCTGACAGTGAATGCACCAGCTGGCCTGCAGTAACCTTGGTATAAAGATTATTACTGTCCTCCAGCGAACAAAAACTTCTAGATGAGCTGCAGGATGTTGAGACACTCGTCGAAGCTCTGGTATGGAGTGCTGAGCTTGTCGACCACCATCCGAAACAGACAGTTCTCACTGCGGTTGAGCCTCTCCAAAACGATCCTCTTAACAGCGGGCGAGTACGCAATGGCCAGCTTGATCCAGGGCACTGGAACTAGGAGGCGCTGAAACCAGTTCTTGGGGATCTGTCATTGTCACAAAGACACAAGCACAAGCAATCCAGAAACGCTTACCTTCCAGGTGGCAGGCGCTGACCAAAAGTCCCAGAATCCAAGTGATGTAGATGTAATCCATGGAGAGATCAATCGCGGCAGCTCCATCACCGGATATTGATTCGACACAAACACGCCCAGCTTGAGCAACAGCTTGAGCAAGCGAAACCAAAGTCACTCGTAGCACTGATGTCCCGGCACAGGAACACCCCTCCTCGTTCCGGATGAAGTCCCGGAACTGGACTGGGTCCTCAAGGATGGCAGCCATCATCGGCATCACAGCAGCATCCACGCTATTGTAGGCATACGTCCCTCGCCCCATATCTTCCGCAAGTATGCTCATTTGCGCTGGTCATCAGCAAGCATGTAGTCGCGGACTGCGTCGATGATCTCGTCCGAAGGTTGAGGCTCGCTTCTCTCTTTTTGGCACTGTCAACTGCACTTGAAGAGTTAGCCTCAGCAGCCAACACACACACACACACACACAGAGGGGGAGAGAGAGAGAGAGAGAGAGAGGGGCCTTGTTGAGCAGGCGAGAGCGAGAGGGGAGAGGTACGATCACGTGGATGAAGACGGCCTTGTCGAGCAGCTGCCTCCACTCTTCTGGATCTGATGATCTGCAAGCAGCGCTACGAGACACTCTCTGACGTCCTCAAGCTGCCAGGTAGTAGAAGCCATTGAAGTAGAAGATGTTTTTTGACATAGCTACTCGAACTTTGTAAAGGTATTCATTTCTTTTCAAGAGTGCTTTGTATAGATCGTCTCATTTTTGCCACTGCCAAATTGTAAATCTCCCATCTAAGCTGGCCCTGGAACGTTGTTCTATGGCACCGTTGCAATTTCATGGCATTGCAAAAACAAATAGTTAGAGAAACCATAAAGACAACTTATTCATCATCACCACAAGATACTCTCACCACCTTTTGCACCATCTTAAGTTGAGGATATTGTTACTTGCACATGCTAGGAGTGATCCATGAGGATGTTCTGGATTGGAAGTGATTGCTCTCATTAATAGTGGAATTAAACGCCCCTTTTAATTTACCTTTATCCTTTTTTATTTGCAAAGTAAATTTTAAACTCGTCAATTTAGTATCTAAAATTAAAACTATTGTTTTCAAAATTATAGTAAGTAATTTAAATTACATAAAGAGTATAGTAATTTTGATTCGAATTACCTAAACCCGCCCCCATGCTGTTATATCAGTAGGGAACAGGCACGAGGGATTCTTTTGGCAGCACAGGAGGGCAGCATGATAGCCTGTGAGTGCCACTGAACTTGAAAAACTAAAAAGCTTGAAAAGATGTCGCTAGTCACACATGTTTATCCTGGCGCTCTTGAATCTCATCGCTCCCTCACTGCCAAGCACGGATCACTCTTGATCCAATTCTCGCGCCCATGTCGAAGTTCTTGGCGTAGCTCCCTCGTCGTAAGCGAAATCGATCCCCTTCTTCCTCGCCATGAGCCCGCCGCTCATCTGCCGGACCATTCGACGCCTTCGGCAATGGACCTCGCTCACGATCCTCTTGGCCATGATCCTCCACACCGCGGCATTGGCCACGATCGCCGCCTGGCTGCTGGAAGAATCCCGGGCCTGATCATGACTAGAGGCTGGCGTGCTGTTCTTCCTCCTGTTCTCGGGGAAGAATCCAACCCTGGCCAAAGCCGCTTGGCGAGGATCAAAGAAAGGAGCGGCCATGACTTAAAAAGAATGCCGTCAGCAAGCACGACTTTGGCGGCCTCCCGGCATCGTCGGGCCCTCGTCCTGATCGCCGCCCCGCCATCTCCTCTGATCATCAAGACTCTCGCAATACTGCCGCCAACGCTGGTCGCGATGATCCTCGCCTTGAAGCTGCTGGAGGAGATTTTGATCACTGCCGAGCAGTAGCAGTACCGAGGAGGTGGAGTCCCTGGCCGGAGACGTTCGCGTAAAGCAGCTGATCACCCGCGCCGATCCATGGATCGTCAAACCTCCTCCCAAAGATTTCTAATCCTATCCCATGCCATGAGCCCACGAATCTATAGGCGAGCGGCGATCTATTTCTGGACGCTGCGAATGCAACGGAATCGCGGAGAGGAATAGAAATAGAAAAAGAGGGAAAGTCATGCCTCTTTATGGGAGCCAAACAAATGAAAGTGGTCGAAATGGGGAAATTGCCGTTTAAGCGAGAGGCAGCCGCCACGCCGTCACCATTTCCGAGGGCTCCTCGAACGAGATTTGTTTGTGGAGGAACGCTCAAGCATGACAAACCAGAAAAGCATGTAGGGTTTTAGCCGGTTCTCAAGCTGGACACATCCCGGGAAGAGCGCGATTAAGCGATCAAAACTCGTTCGGATGATATCGCCAAATTCCCTTAGGCTTAGTTGCTCGAGTTCCTCCGCCCGACGATCCAAACCACGGGTACGAGGCTGTCAAAATGTCCTGTGGCGATACACTCATACTTGTGCCGTGTTAGAGTGGGATTCCAGGGACGGTTGGCGAGCTCATTTGCCGCCAGATACTTGTTCCAAGCAAGCCAGAGACAACTTAGGACCCATTCTGACACGAACCACGGGAATATTTTGAGAATAGTCCATGGCCTGGGGATTTGGCTGGTCTAAGGTTCGCTCCCTGTTTATTTCATTTAAGCTGGAAAAGTTAAATTGTCAGAAAGAACTTCTGGCTTCTTTCAAAGTTGTCATGAGCTGGTGTTCTATAGCTCCTAGAAGGGTCGTTCAAGCCAATTCTTTATTAACTCACTGCTGAAAGAAATCAAAAGAAAATCACTTTTGTTAAATTAATAGAAACGTCTTTTTATCTTTAGAAAAAGTGTAAATTAGAGCGTTATAAAAGGAAGCCCAGAAGTTGGCAAGATTGAACTGACGTCACACTTTTAGGGTTCTTGCTTGGGATGGCGAGGACCAAGAGCCTGGGAAGCAAGCGGAGAGAACGGAGAGCACGTACTACGCCGTGGTAAGATTCATCTTCGAGGACGATGACACGGGCTTCCGCAACATTGATCGGTGCCAAGGGCTTCTACGCCACTCTGGGTCAAGCCTATGCGGCGGCGATCAGTTCCAGGTCTCGACGCCAGAAGATCGCCAGCTCCAGGAAGCCCGACTGCGATGACAAGGACGACCACGGCGACGGCGACGGCGACGAGGAAGAAGATCGCTACGACAGCTCGAAAGAGCTCGTCAGGACGTGCGCGAGGCCGTGTGCGCCGGGGCCTGGCCTTGAAGGACGCGTACCAGAAGATGATGGAGCTGATCGATGCCAGCAGCTTCTTTGAAACGACCCACAGAGTGATTTACCCACGTCATGCCGGCGGGCCGCCCTCGATCGTGGACGACGAAGACGAGCCCGACGAACATCTTTTCCCAGCTCTTGAAAGACCTGGACGAGGATGCCGATTCCAGTTTTTAGCTGGACGACCTCCGGGACGCGTTCTGCTGCTAGGAGTTCTTGTTCTAGCTTTGCTGAAAAAAACTACTCAAAGAAGTAGAATAAGCGGTACCAGATCTGCACGAATAAGATAGGATAGATTTACCAGCTTCATTTTCAGGTAGCTTTTATTTTAGTTCCCATCTAGCGTGTGATTTCAATCGTCCCGCCTCACGGTGTCTGTCATCCAGCATCCTTCATGAGCACCTTCTTCCTGCAAGGAAAAGCAAGTCTTCAGAAAGATCGTTTTCTCTTTTGACAGACCACCTGCTTTGATAATGCCCAAGAAAAGTTACGTTCTTCCATTGGCACCCGTAATGACAATGCGCTGCAAAAAGTTGTGAAAAGAGTATGACTGAAGAAAGCACTAGTTTATGGTACCTGCTGAAATCTATTCGGGCTTAGTCATCGAGCTGAGAATCGAAGCATCCTTGGCGTCCAATCATCAGCTGGATCCCACAAGATGGATAAGAAGATCACTGAGTTGCTGTATTTTTAGGACTTACACTGTAAGCTCTCTCCATCATTTGCGTGAACCTCGGGAGCGGACCAGTGTAGCTCTTGTTTGCCGGGAGGCAAACTCGTATCTAGAAAAGACGAAATGAACATTCCCAGTAAAAAAGAAAATTTCACCAGCTTACACAGTCGCGGTCTCGCTCGTAATGCTTTGAGTTGAGCTAGCACAACGTCGTCCAGGAGTTACCTGCAAACAAAATAAAACCCGCAAAATTTCAGCGAAAAGAAGAGAAAAAACATAACTTCTTACAGAGGAGGGAAATTAATCATACCGATGGATCGGGCTTCACAGGCAATGCCTTCTCTCCACCTCTAGCAAAACGATATCAGTCATCAAACCACATAACGTTTGAGTCAATAAACTCCAAAACTAGCACCAATGAGCAAAGAAATGAAAGGAAAAGAAAATTGTTTACCCGTTCTGCGTTTGTCCGGGACCGGCCGATGCCGAGGCGCGCACGCTAAAATCTCTATACAAATCTCCTCTGGACTGAATTTTGTGCTTGCGATCTTCAGCCGCGAGGAAGGCGCTGCAAAATTCCTGCTACTACGGATGAAATTCCCCCTGGAGTGGCGCGTTGTGTATCCCTAATCGAATGATCGTCATGATCCTGCCGAAAAACAATGGCTCGATCGACACAACGAGCTCCCTACCGCTATCTGGAATCCCTCTCCCTCTAATCCCGCGCCCGATTCTTGCCGCGCCGCAATGAAGGCCTCTCAATCTAAGCGACTGCTTCTCTGCCCGAGAATCGACGTCTCGGCAGCCATTTCACCTGGAGGAATTGCGTGGCGCTCGCTACCACGCCACGGACTCCCTAAAGCCTGAGACGTAGGAATGAATGAATCTAGTGTGTGTGAATCGTGTGTGTGTGTATGACATGGATGACAATTACCGCCAGGTGTGAGCTGACGTGGCACCTGGTGGTGATTTTAGGTTTTAGCTCAAATGGCAGCTAACGAGGAGAAGAGGAGCTTCTTCTTGGAGCTCAAGCGCGCAAGAAGGAGGATTCACGGCGTCCGTGTCGCAATACGTGCGCGCGATGGATCCGACCGTGTGGCATAAGGTAGCGGCATTCTCCGGTGAGCGCTTTCTCCTTGTGGGTCGATTTTGGCGACGAATTTGCCCCTTTTTCTCGCAGGAATGGCCGCCGTGGGGCTTGGAACGTATGGGATCGCATATGTACAAGCCAAAGAACCCGTTTACAAGGAGGTATGGGAGGAGTTCTTCGGCTTTGCTCGAATTTCTTCGCGAATTTTTGTTTTGCGAAGGTTTACAACACTGCGGCATTGTATCATTTGATGCACACGGCGGCGCTGGTCGCGGCTCCAGTTGCCAAGCATCCTCACGTCGTAAGTCTCTCGATCCGATCGATTCGTTCTTTCATCTTTTGTCCCCCGCTTTCGCAGTTGGTAGTCTTCTATCGTTTGGAATCGTCGCTTTCTCTGGAACGTAAGCTTGGATTGTTTTCTAGAGGAGGGATAGAGCTCTCTTACTTTTTCTGGCAGCTGCTACACTGTAGCGATTCTAGAGAACCGCAAGTATGCGTTTTTGGCGCCTTTTGGTGGAGCTTCGTTCCTTGCTGCCTGGGCATCGCTGCTCTTCTGAAAGTTCCAAACAGGATATAAGCGAATTGTCTGAAAAAAAAACCTTTTTTTAAATCGATTCACGAATTATAGCGTCAGAATTTTGATTCACCTTCATATTCCGACCTTAGCTCAGTTGGTAGAGCGGAGGACTGTAGTTTCTCAGAAATCCTTAGGTCGCTGGTTCGATTCCGGCAGGTCGGACAAGATTCCTTTTTTTTCTACTTGTTACGTTGGCTGGAAAATGAGGACGATGTAACCTGTTCCAGAAGCCAGTAAAATCCTTTTTTTCCCTCGAGCTTGTGTTTACCTGGTACAATCTTGGACCTTTCTTGAGAAGGTGGCCAGCATTGTTGAGGTTCTCGATGAACATCTCCAAGTCTGGAACGTTTAAGCTTATGTCGTCGGCAATTACGTACAGCTCCTGAGAATGAAACAAATGCCAAAGTCTGTTTAGAGGATCAGGAAGGGAGACTTACAGAAACATTGAAGACGGCCTTTTCTTGGAGGTCCGACTTGCGCTGGAGAGCGTTGAGAAGCGCTTGGCCTCCTTTGCTGGCTCATCCCGCCGCTTCGACCAAAAATCAACGCAGCCGTGTTCGTCCATGAACTTATCGTACAGTGACTCTTTCATTACTTCCACCACGTCCTGCAAGAGGTGAAAGTTAGTTGAGTACTTTCTGTAAGAACGGATGCAAGCTATTGCCACCTTTAGCATCCTGCTCGGTTATTTCTTCCGCAGCTCAACCTTGGCTCGAGCCTCTGCCAGCCGCACGAGGCTCTCGAGCTGTCTTGCAGTGATGGGACTGCCGTCGGCACTATGGCTGTGGCTCCTAAGTTGCAAGTAGAACTTTTGCAGAACATCTGCAGCAGCGTTTGACATTCTAAAACAAAACAGATTTCGGTTTACTTGATAACAACCGAAGGCAAAACTTACCTCGAAACACATAGTGTTTTGCATAAGCAATGTACTTGCGGAGAAGGGGTGGCGGTAAAAGGGTGTGAAGTCAGGACTCTGCTTGAGTCTCACTGCAAGCGATGTGTCCGAGTCCAAACTCTGCAGCAAATTTGCATTGTGCTGCAACACTATCAATAGATGTTAATACTACTTTCAAGAGAGTGTGTTACGTGATTGTTTGGAAGCATTTAAACGTGTTTCAGAGCCAGCGTGGAGCTGATGAGAACAAAGAATTAGTAACCACGGAATTTAAACGGGTGAGTGCATACCGCCATAATGTGTTCTGATAGTCTTTTATCTAAACCTCATCAGGCTTGTCCAGAAGAATAAAGACCAGATCGAAGCGCGAAAGTAAAGCAGCGCTCATCTTGAGGTTCTCATTGACCGTTTTTGCTCGACTGTAAGAAGTCATTAACTGATGCCAATAATTTCGTGATCGTACTTGTAGTGTCCGCCAACAGGGATTGGCGGCCAGAACAGAAGTTCTCGCCGACAAGCTGGCAACAAGACCGGCTTTTGCAATGGACACGCTTTGCTGTTCCATTGCCTCCAATAGAGCCTATAAAAGAAACATAAAGAATGCATCGTAAGAATCAATATTTACCTGGTGTTCTGCTGTCATCTTATCAAACTCGTCAATGCAATATGTCCCCTATCCGCAAGAACCATAGCTCCTGCAAATAAAAAAAAGGTTCTATGAAAGGAGATGCGAAAGGGAACTGGACCTGCTTCAAATACGAAATCGCCTGTCATTGCATCTTTTACAACAGCTACAGTGAGACCCGCGGTCGTTGTTGTATTTCCGCAAACATAGATTCCCTTGGAGTCACCGTAGCAGCTGCTTGCAAAAGTTGGCTCTTCCCAAGACCAGGGTCTCCTGTTTACGTGAGTGAGAGAAACAGTGGATAAGCAATCAAAGAGACAAAAATGCGTACCGACTATGATGACATGGATATCTCCCCTCACCGGTACCTTATTTTCATCTTGGACATGCTTTGGACCCCTCAAATAGTGCCAGTGTGATACCAGCTGCAAGAAACATAAAAACTCTTTGCAATTGAAAGCATATAACACTACCTTTCACGATTTCATGCCCGTAGATAGACGGACAGACTGAGTGCAGCATTT
>JAPFRF010000187.1:0-10096 GCA_029282475.1 Phrynocephalus forsythii | reverse complement strand
CGCTGATCCATTCTATCGAAAGATTTCCGCTCGCAAATCCCCGTTCTGGGCAAATGCCCCAATCATGGAGGTCATTGTCACGGCACTTAGGTTCTTCATCCGGTGGAACAAAGCGATCGCCTCACTCGGCAGTCCCTGGCGGACGTAGGCGCTGATCATGGTGTTCCAGGAAGCAGTGGATTCGATCTTTGCATCTCCGTGAAGACATCTCGTGCCCTGCCCAGCTCTCCATTCGTGGCAAATGCCTGGAGCATCATATTCCAGGAGAAAACATCCGGATGATCGATAGCGGTGAAGACAGCGAGCGCATCTTTGGTGCTCCCACACCTCCCATACATTTGGATTGTATGATTCATCACAAATATGCTGGGGCGATGATCCAAATCCCGGATGCGCGAGTGGATTTGCTTCCCGCGAGAGAGATCCTGGCAGCACCGGTTGATGCACGAAATTCTCGGCCCTGACAGCGCTGGAGTGGGGAATCTCCCAGTTTTTGCGAGGGAACATCGATGTGAATCATCCTTGTCGAGAGAACTTTCTTGGAAGAACAAGCTAGGGTTCTTGGGCTACTAGAAGTTTTTCAAGAGCGATGTCAAATGCGTCTGATAGCCGTCAAGGCTGGATTTCGCGTAGATAATCCTGGGAATGATGCGCGCGACAGCGTCCTGCATTGATCTCACCCGCGCCGCTGGGATTCTGGCGAGTTCTTGGATCACATCGATGCTCCGTCGATGACGCTGTGATGCGGGAAGAAGATCGAGGTAGGACTCTGGATCGCGTGGAAGATGCCACAGGTACTGTGTGTTAGGCGGTGTGCTCGCTGAACACCACGGGGATGCATCCAGCGACGAGGCCATCGAAGAAACCCTTCCTGGTGGGGGCTATCGCCGGGCATCATCAGGCAGAAGATCGATCGCAAGGCGACGCAGGTGACAACCTCTGGATTTTCTTCGCAGTTGATTCTCTCGCAGCGCAGGATCGTGCACAATCTCTGCGTGTCGCTGGCACTGTCTTCGTAGCGATCTTCTCATCGTCGCAGTGCTGCCCGTTGCCATCGCGAAGAGCTCCAGCGAAGGACACCAGCAGTCTCGCGACGATCCATTCACCACTGCAGCCACTCGTCGATCTCCCGGCGCGAATCGATGGAATCCCGGTCGGGTATGGCAGCGCCATCTGCGAGCTCCTCCACACGTCCCGCTCGATCAGCAGCTTGGTGGCGTTGTCCAGCTCCTGGATGGAGAGGAGGCTTCCCCAGCTCTCGTGATTCTCCTCGCTGCGCCCAAAGTCCCACACGATTCGCCCAAGAACAAGTACGTGATCTCTGCCTCGCTTGCATTCCAGTGACGATTTCCTTGCAAATATCCCAGCAACCTCTGGCCCGTCACGCATCTGGACTTCTTGGTGAAGAGGTACTGCGACACATCAGAAGCCCGCGTAGTATGGAATGTATGAAGAGATTGGCGAGGTGGGGATCATCCGTGAGGCACTGGTACCGTCGAAAGCGCTCGTGGATCATGATCTCGACAGCAAACTGGCCAGTTCTATACCACGAGGAAGCTGGGAGCAAGCGGCAGGATGAAACCAGCGAGGCCATCTCCCTGGGAATTGGAGTGAATCGAGAGCTCTGGATCATTGGAAGTGGGAGGAGGATAACTCTTGCCGGGAGGCCCAACCCGTGGTTGCCAAGACGATCGCACATCCAGGTGATTGGGTTTGCGAGCTTCCACAGCATGCTCGCTCCAGGATTTGGCGGTTGAATTGGGGAGGCAATGGGTGGATGTAGACGCGCTTACATTGGCAGTGATCACGCTGGAACAGGGGGAAACGTTTTCTTCCAAGAAATCTGGAAGAGAAGAGCCAGCGTCGATCGGCTTGGAAACTTCTTTTCTTTGCGAGATCAATTTGTGAGTAGCAGTAGCAGCATTACAGTAGCGATTGATGCGAGCTTCGCCATTTCTCTTGAGTGGGAGCAATACATACTTGACGGTGGGAGGTATCTCCAAGGAAAAGGGTGATATCATGCTACAAAAAAGTTCCAATGTAAAGAAGAACGATACTAGGACCTCTCTAATTTTTAAAATGAACGGTTGAGATTAACTCGGCTATGTCAGCCCCTAATCCTAGGGATTTAGGTTTATGGAGGTGAAGATCGTCCCAGGCGGGGAAGGGGATTGTTCGCGCTGCGCGATCTTTCTGGCGGACACACATTGTTCTTCGCGAATCGCCGCTGCTCGTCTATGGCGAGGCCGAGGCCGCTGGATCGTTCTGTGCCCACTGCATTCGTTGCGTTTCTTCCCTCGTCCCCAGCGTGCGAGTCGTGCTCAAAGGCGCGATTCTGCGACGAGCGATGCCGGGCAGCGGCGATAGCCCCCTCCCACACGCCGTGGATGTGCTCGGCGCTCCCGGATGTGGCGAGGGCAGGATAGGTCACGAGGCCGAGACGCAGGCAAGGTTTCTACTACTCGCCGCCTCGCGGCCTGCAATGCGGAGATTTCAAAGGCTGCTGCTTCTGGATGCGCTGGCCAGCGTGTTCGCGAACGATCCAAGGCCCGCTGGAGTGGCTGAATTGGTCTTGCAGTGTTGAGGACGCACTGTTTCGAGCTAGCAAAAGGACTTTCCTTGGAGATGTTCTTGGATCTCCTGGCCAGGACAAGATCAATGCCTTCGGTTTGATGGCTCCCAGCTCTGGGACTGCGTTGCCTGGTGAGAGCTTACGCTCTCTACGCACAAGCGTCATGCTCAACCACGACTGCCTCCCAAACGCTTGCAGGTCCGCAAGATTGATTTGATTCCTTCGTTTCTTTCACTGATCTTTCACTGTTTACACAGATTCGAGTACTTGACAAGCCTGGCGCATCCAACACCGATATCTACATTCGTCCTCCACGACGTGCCGCAAGGTAGCGAGATTTGTGTCAGCTACTTCCTGTGAATTGGAATTACAAGGAGCGGCGGGAGAGGCTTGTCGAGGACTATGGTTTCGAGTGTAACTGCGAGCGATGCCGTGTGGAGCAGACTTGGAGCGATGGTGATGGTGAGGGGAGACGAGGAAAGAAGCCATGGAACACGACCAAACGGATGGAGATGAAGAGATGGACAAAGATGGCGATGGCGATTTCCCTCACGCGATGTTCTTCGTCAAGTACTTGTGTCCCCAAGAGAGCTGCGGTGGAACGATGGCGCCGCTGCCAGGCAATGCGAACCTCATGGAGTGTAATGTTTGTAGTCGCTTGAGAAGCGAGCAAGAGTTTATCGATGATCTAGAGCAGCACAGGCATGGCACGGCACAGTGATTGAGAAAACCTGGAAATATACGAGAAATTTATTCCATTGATTCAGTTCTCTCTGACCAAGCTATAGATATGGTTTTGTCCCTCAGCCAAAAGAAAATCAAAAAAATCTCGAAAGATTACCGGTTAATCTCTTCGCAAAGCAATTCTTCGTCGCGGTGTTACGTCGACATGATTGGATCATCCTTTTTCACCGACAGTCTCTCTGCAAAGATGAGAAGAAATCCATGAGCTTGAACGAGCAAAGACGGGAAGACATACTCAGAAGTACTCGTAAGAGATGATCATCGCTGATCCCCAAAGAGTCATGCTCAAAGAACCGCGGCACGAGGCCCTGTAAAGTCCCTTCCAGCCATCATCTTGTAGAAGTTGTCTCGCAGTTCCTACGACTGTGGGATTTCCTTCTGCCATCAGAACCTGGAACAAGAGTAAAAGTTTCAGCCTTGGGTTCTTTGAACCAGCAGAGGTACCTGGAGACGTGTTTTTATAGTGTCAAATGGCGCAGTAAGCGCTGAAGCACACCCAGCAGCCACCAGGCCACCAGCAGCTTGCACACAAACCATCTCGCTCTGGCTCGGGATCTTGTGAGTTTCTTCTGTGTAGCCGAGAGCTCTGGTACAAACACTCACAGCCATGATAAGGCAGGCATACAAAACAGCTTGTTACCTCCAAAACACGCGCTGGCTGGTGCCAAGAAGCCCACCACACACCGCTTGTTGGAGAGTACGTGATGACCGACATACCAAAAGCCTCTGTAAAGTCCCCGGATGCCATCGGCCTTGACAATCTGGCGAACAGCATCGATGCCACCCGCGTACTTGGTTGATCCTGGAGTCCCTGAACCATCAATCTTTGGCTCACCTGGAGAGAACGATATAAGGTGTTACTTACGAACAAAGAAAACGAACGAAGAACAAGCAACGAAAGCTACTCACCACATCGAGCGGGACGAAGATGAACTGGGAGACGACTGAGGAGAGAAAGCCAGCAGCTCCATTCTGCGATGGCGGCGGCGGTGGTGTCTGGAAAGTTGAGCTTGAAGTGAGGTTGAGCGCCGCGATCTTGGTCGTCTCGAGTTTGTCAAGAACACCACTCTACTGGGGAACAGTACCGGCAACGACGGTTCCAAATCCCGGTAGAGTCCTCTCACTCCATCCGTGCTAAGAATCGATCTCACAATGGCGGAGCTTTCATATTCACCGCCTCCCCCCGCGCCACTTGCATTCTCGTCGCCCTGCGACGGTGATCGGATAGAGCGCCGCCGACACGCCCGAGAAGAGGCCTGCCCTACCAGATAGAATTTGGTTTTGTCAAGCCTACAAAAGAAATCGGGATCGATCTAAGGAAAATGCGAGGCACTGCTAGCGATCTACAAAGCCAAGGGATTGCCGCGCTCACCTGTCCCAGTTGATCTCCGCTTGCGGCACTTCCCGGCTTTTGCTGCGGCCATCGTTGCCATAGACCTCACAAGAACCCTAAAATCAAAATATTTTAATACTCTCCATAGAACTCTTCTTCTTGCGACTGCGCATAGAGTCCTCCCCTCGCAATTTTCTTCTTCCAGATGCTCTTCCTCTTCTCCTTTCGTGCCCATCTTCCTGTCATCTTCGCGTCCACTGCCTTGATAATCCATGGGATTGATCGCAGTTCCATCTTCTTTTGTGTGTTCATCAAGTTCTCCTGTTCGGATCAAACATTGACGAACTTGATCGAGAGGAATGCTTTCGCCGGCACTTGCAGTACATGTCGACTAGGAGCTTGCGACGCAAAGGCCAGCTCGTGGATCTCGGTCAAATAGCTTGTGCAGAACATCAAAGTTAACTCGTGATCCCAGTTTCTACACACAAACAAGCTTAAAGTTTTATCAATCGACATAGCTCTCTCACACCTTTGCTTCCAGCATCTGACGCTGCCTCTGCCGCGGGCTCTGCCGAGGAGGTTTCTTTTCAGCAACTTTTTCTCGATTTTCTTGCCTGGACACGTCCGGAAGATGCTGGGTTTGAGGTGCAGTGGCAAACTCACATTCAAAAGCCAAAGTCATTCGTGAAGCTGTTTACAACACTTTTCCAGACTTTGACATGGTTGGTTTCAGAGATAAGAAGGTGAATAGGAGGAGCTGGTGCATGATTTGCTTCGTTCTCAGCAGCTGAGGCCGCTTTGTTCTTTAAGAAGGCAATGTGAAGCATAGATACGAGTGTCCAGAGACATTCATTCGCATTATAGTTGATGTGGTTTATGGGCAGCAAAGGAGACTTTTAAAGGCTGTATCAAAGAAGCATCCAGTTAGAAAGTATGAGGCAGAGCAGTCAATTGTGGACCTGTACAGCTAAAATTTCTAATTGATGGAACTTTAGCAATCTTCTTCGACAAACTTTTGAAGCCCACATGTCATGGCTACGGTACTACAAGAAAGAAGGATATTTTTTCGTGTTGGTAGTAGCATTGTTGAGGCTGTGGTTTAAGACAGGTGTCGTGCGTGCTCTAGTGGTTCGAATCCCTCAACTCAGTGAAGAGGTACGCAACATCTAAATTAAAGGACTTATCACTTGAGGTAAATCAATTTCCTTTGATTTGTCTCTTGAATAGAAATGCTTTCTAATATTTCCTCTTTTCATTTGGTTTTGATCAGAGCATAGTGAAATGGCTTGAGTATATGACTGAAAGCATTTTGGGACATACAAAGTTCAAGAGAGCAGAGCTTCCAGAAAAAAGGTATATTTGGACGCGGAGTTGACAAATACTCCGATGACAATCTTTAAAAGCTTTTTGATTTTTTATATTTTGATTGTTTTAGAATGCGCGTCATATTGCCAGCAAATCTAGTTGGACATAGTGTAAGTACTTACATAGCATTATTTCACAAAATAAAGTTGGAAATTAATAGAAGAAGGTGTCAATATTTAAGTTTAGTTCTAATTATCTACTTATGAGAAATTCGAGATGCAAAGTTGATCTTTACTTAAATTTCTACGTCTACTCAAAGTTTATTTTACAACAGAATGTAAAGCCTAGCAAACACATCTCTTAGATGGATGCTGCTATACAGAAAAGAGATTAAGCACAAAGGACAGTCTTAGAACTCTAAATCAAAAGGTTTGTTGAAGTTTCAGATTTGTTCTTATTATTGTTCTTCTAGCAGGTAGGAAAAGAAGAAGAACAGAGGCTATGGAGAATAGTGAAGAATGAAGAGTTTGCAGCCAATGTAACTTCAGGTGCAAAATCTGCAATAGAAAAAGCAGGAAAAATTGTGATATGGAAATTAAAGATTAACGTGTATGATCTATGTTCTTAGGTGGTTCCTAGTAATCAATATGAACTACATCATAAGAAATCATCTATTCATTATGGATCCTAATGGAGGTTTGATTGGTCATGGAAGAGTGGTGCCATGCATGGAAGAGTGGTGCCATGCTCAGCAAATTCCACTATTCACTGCCAAAAGCTTAGGCCAATCCATTTAAGCATCAACATATGAAGCATTTTACTATGTTTAGTTCACATACATGTTTGAACAACTTATAGGAAACAGTTGGGTGATAAAGTACATATGCAAAGCAATCACTCTAGAAGTTCAATCTCAGGCATATATAACTTGCTTTTTATGACATATATATAAGTTCAATGAAACAGGTTGAAAAAAATGATTGTAATGTTATTATTTATTCTTTAGCAAAAGGAAAATTGGTATAAAGTTCAATGAAACAGGTTGAAAAAAATGATTGTAATGTTATTATTTATTCCTTTAGGAAAGGAAAATTAGGTTGTAATATGATCAATAACTTTTCAATCTCTTCAATCTTTGTTACCATTTGACTTACTAATACATGTTATGACTTAAGAGTTAAAAATCTAATTCACTGCTTGAAATTTTTTGGAAGTAATTGTACCTTTACAATTGTCCAAATTTCAACCACTATGCTTAAGAGATGTACTGATAAGTCATAATATAATTAAAAAAACTAACCTTTAATTTGAATATCTTTCAATTTCATGGATTTGAAGCTAAGGATAAAATTATTGGTTCTTGCTTTGCAAACATAAGTATATCTTTCACAGATGAATTTTGGTGTTGATGTTTTTATACATTAGTTTTTATATTGTTTAAAGTAAAGTTAGAGAAACACTGGTAGTCAATTGGATTGAAAAATGCCAAGTACTTGCTATTTGTGGAAGACACAAAATAAATTATAATTTAAATAATGTCACTTCTATTTCAATGCAATTTCATATTTTTAATTATCCCAATTATTAAAGTTATTAATTTATGTGATTTGTAAAAGTAAATTTTTAGCAATCATTAGAAAAACAAATTGAATCACTTAAATACCATACACCCACTACTTTTATATCTTCCTTGTCCATTCCTTAGCAAGGGTGAAAAGAAAAGGCATTTCAAATAAGATATTAACAATAAAAAAACCCTTTAAAAACAAAAAAAAAAATTTTTCCTTAAAATTTAAAAAGTGTAAGGTCCAACTGTACAATTACAATGCCGTATACTAATATTAGTGTAGTGGATTTTGGTAGCCATTTGATTAATTTCAATCCAGACCACTTGCTCCTATATACAAACTAATAAAACTAAACTTTTGGGCTAATTGATATGCACATTTTCTATATTCCTTTTCCATATTCCATACACTCATATTGGTGGAGGTGAGGGGCACCTTTGATTGTCCCCGAGGAGTGCTTGGATTTAAGATTTTTGTTTAGATTTAATTTGCTTTGCCTTTTTTCTAGATCTCCTTTTCCTTCTAGCTTTTTTTTTTTCTCTTCTTTTTGCCCTTTCTTTTCATTCATCTTTATGGCAGATTAGCAATCTCCTCCTCCTTTGACTTTGGAGCAACAATTGGTACAATTACTTGATGCTATGTGATTGTAATTGAACAACCAAACTCAATTGATGGTGGCATTCATGACATAACTCCTCTTACTCTTGGTACAATCCTCACGTTCGGCCGGAGTTCTTTCAGTAAGAATTCTGGGGATGATGTGTACCATTGGTTCAATCACTTCACAATGATTGCCATATATCATTCTTGGGATGATGCTTAATGTTTGCATGAGTTTCCCACATGTCTCAAAGGATGGCATTGCAATGGTACAATGGTTTGAGTGTAGCTACTCGTGTGGATTGAGTATTCTCCCGGACATTTTCAAACACGCATTTAGACATATTGATGATTGTGATGATGCCTTTTAATAATTGCATCATTTTTGTCAAAGGCCATTTAAGTCAGTGATGCAATTTAGCATTCATTTCCAAAGCTTTTGCTTCATGTGGAGCCAAATATGTTAAAGTGGATCAAGTTAGAAATGTTTGGGCTAACACTTTATCAAGATTTTGTCAAAATTGTGCATGCATTTGCTCCAGCCACCCTTAATGATGCTCTTCGCTTGGCACAACATTATGAGACGTCACTTCTTCCACTTCTCGCTGCACATCCTTGACTCCACTTCCCGTGGTGATAGTCTATTCTAATGGAGGCTGATGTTTGCTACCGCCTAAATCCAAGGACAAGGGCAAGGATGTGGTCGTGCCCGTGATGTTTTTGCTGGGCATGTGATGAAGTTAGTCACACTTATTGGCACTATTAGCATTTTCCAAAAATTAGTGGCCACCATTTTCAGGTGGAGATCTTGGTGTCAACAACGTCTTGTTGGTGTTCTTGTAACGGAAGGTCTAGACATCGAGATGCATCTGGGGAAACGAAAAGTTGCAAGAGTAACAAAGGCATCTTTACAAATATGTTAGTGACCCCTCCATCTTTTTTTTTTGAGAGTATCATCAAAGGTTGACTTAACACTAGTTCATCCAGGTGTTTACTTTCAAAGCTCGTTTTTATAACAAAAGCAATGGACTCCTTTTATTCTCTTCGTGTTAGTTGATATAAGTTTGAGTTTATCTTCTATTGCTCAACCTGTTACCACACATTGCCATCTAAACTTGAGTCATGCAGTGGGAGCCATTTTTCATTCTTTATAACAACAACATTTCCGTACGCGTATGTACATTCTTTTTTCGATCTCTCTCCAACAATCTTTGTGTTGCAACAGTTTGACCGGCTCATGAAGGAATATCTTGATCTCTTTGAATTTGATGTATATCATCTAGGCCAAGATTGCCACATGTCATCCGATTCCAACTGGATGCTTATCCAATCAAGGTTTTTCTTTGTCATCGGTCACTTAAAGAGATCAAGATTTTACGCCAAGCAAAACATCAAGGAGATGTTGGAAAAGGGTGTTATTCAAAAGTCATAGAGTTTTTAAGCATGTGAACCTCATCTTATGATGAAGTCCATGGGGAGTATTTGTTTTTGATTGACTATTGTTGCTAAACAAAGTGATGATCCGGATGTGGATGATCCCGGAAGAGGGCTGTACCTCTTCCTCACTACTATGTAAGCAACTAATTTTTCCATTCTACTTTTAGTCACTTAACCACATTTCCGACCACTTGGAGGAGTCTCTTTCACAACCTCCGTAAGTCCACCTGGGATTTTGGGGGCTTGATAGCCCCCGAGAATGGCATCCTTAGCACTTGGTCCAAGTGCTCCACATGTCCGATCCCATGACCGACACCCCAAGTACCACCGACATATTGGCCCGTTACACTAAGACCATGCCCATTCACCTTGTCACACCTGGTGGTCTAACGCCATCTACATCACATCCCATCCTCAGATCGGCCATCTGTCCATGGTGATCATCCTAGATCCACTCGTTCGCATCCTTAGGATGCCCACCACATGGGGAATAGCCTTCCCCAATATCTCTTTTCTAGTCCCCACCCAGTCCCTTTC
>JAPFRF010000186.1:0-10347 GCA_029282475.1 Phrynocephalus forsythii | reverse complement strand
GGATGAAAGGCCTGTGGGATTGTTTGATCCACGTAGGGAATTTTAGGGTTTTGGGCGGGAAGGCAGATGATGAAGGGGGTGATTAATAAAAATGTAAAGAATGGGGTTAATGTGGGTTTTTTTGCAAACCCCCCCAGATTCATTTGAATAATTGGGTCTCCTAAATAGGGGATTGTTGAGAAACTTTAATTTACGGGCACCCTCAGAATGAATTTGTCCTCATGGAAAACATACCCCAAAGAATGCAGTGTTTTGTTAGTAGTAGTAAAAAATTTCCGATATTTCATTTTTTTTTGTATAGGTAGGATCCATAGTAAATTTCGTCCGATGTGTATGTAAATGCATGGGAAAAGGAATATTGATGCCCGTTTGCATGGGATTTTTTGGGGTTTAACCCAACCAAAATTTACGTCACGGAGAATGGGAATTATAGAGTCAAAGGCTATAGTTGTGCTGGCTGTAAAGTGAGCGGTTAAAAAGATTCCTGTTATTTTATTTGGGATGTTTAAAATTATTTTAAAGAAAGGGGACCCCGAAATTTTCCAATATGTTTGAAAATTTGATGGGGTAAAGATTAATTAGGGGGTTTAATTGTTTTAAGGGGAGGGGGGATTGGGTTTTTTATTCATAGATGTGTTTTTATAGTTGAATAACAACACGGGGATTTTCATTTGGAGGTCTAGCTTGGGAGTTGCTAGTAAAAAATGGTGTATTTTATGTTGCTAGTGTTTAGTTTTTTTGTTGGGGTGGTAGGAGTTGCATGTAATCCTTCCCGTTTTTGGTGCCTTGGCTTTGGGGGTTTAGTTTCCCGGGGGTTTGGGTGGTAGGGGTGGCTGAAATTTAAATTCTTTTTCGGCCTTAATTCTGTTTTTGATTTATCTTGGTGGTATTTGGTTGTATTTTGGCTTACTCTGTTAATCGGGGATGAACCCAGAGGCCCTTGGGGGCCGGGTTTTCTGGTTTTTTTGGGTTTTTTGTTTTTGGGATAAATTTAAATTTTTTATTATGGGGAAAATTTTTTGGTTTTAATTTCCCCCCTTTGGGGGATATGGGCCAGGTTTTTGGTTTTGTTTGGGGTTTTTGGTTATATTCCCCAAAGGGGGATTACTTGCCGTTTGTTTACTTGGGCTATTGGGGAAAATACTTTTCCGGTGCTAGAGTTTGGGCTGGTTTGGGGGCCCCCTTTTGGGGCCATAAGGTGAGGGGTTTTTTGGAAAATAACAGGATGGTTGTTGTAATTTGTAGGACTGTAAAATATTTTTTTTTTTGTCCTTTTTTCATTGAAATGATGTTTGAAGTAGTTGTATTGGGGTAGGTTCGGATTGTTGTTGGACCCATTGTTTTCTAGTCAATTAAGTCTGTTGGGGTTGGAGTGTTTCTGACTAAATTTTAGATTTTTAGTGGTAAGGTTCGATGTAGTATTTTGAAAAAAACCAGGGGGAAATAAATTTTTCAACTTGTTGTAGTTTTTTGAGTTTTTTTGGGAAAAATTTTTGGTTGTTATGTATGTTCCTACAATAATTTTTAAATTATTGGAATTATTTTATGTATGTTCCCAGTGAGTTTATAGTTTTTGGGAAAATGGGTTGGTATTAGTATGGTTCCGGTTATTATAGGGCCCAGAGTAAGGGGGATGAGGGGAAATGTTTGTTGGGGGGGGACTTTTGGGGTGATGGGGGGTTTATAAAAAGAAAATTTTTTGTTATGTGAGGATCTTTCCCGGGGTGGGGGAAATTAATGATGGTTGTGGGAGGGAGTGTTCCCATTAGGGCCGCGTTGATGTTGGTATTTATTAGGGTTTTCCCAAAAAATTATATTTTTGGAGAGAACCCCGGGGATAGGAATGGTGGGGCCCTTAAGGGGCTATTCCATTATTATTTTTTTGGTTGTTGTTTGGTAGGGGTTTTTTTAAGAAGGGATGTTTTGTTCTTTTTGCATATTATGAATAATAGATCCGGAACATAGGAACAATTTTGGGATTTGAAAGTGGCATGGGTAATCATGTGGAATTTTTGGCTAAATCTGGTTTATTGATTGGTTTTGGATTATTATGAGGCCCAGTTGGTTGGGGGGAGAAGGCGAGGATTTTTTAATGTCTTTTTGGGGGCAATAGCACATAGTGGGGGAGTAGAGGGAGGGAGGGTCCCCAGACCAAGGCAGATTGTTGTTAAATTTGGTGCTTATTTTTGGGGTTATTTGTGTTATATATAGATTCCTGCGACGACTATGGTGTGCGGGAAGGAAGAAGGGATGAAACGGGGGGGGGGGCCTTCTTTCCCGCGGGTAGTCAAGGGGCTTAAAAAATTGACCCGATTTGCCAGTTGCGGCCGGGATTAACCTAGGAATTATGGTGTCTTTTTGTGCTTAATGTTAGTGTTGATATTATACCCTTCTGTTCCTAAGGTTGAGAGCAGGGCGACTATGACTAAAAAATTAGGGATGTCTCCAACTGTTTGAAATGATTGCTTGAAGGGTTTTTCAGTTAGATTAGTTCGGGGGGACCATCAATTAATTAGCTAAAAGACAGGTTTCCCTACCCTTCCCAGCCGGAAGAGTTGACAAACCCCTCCTGCCCCCTAAGGTGGGGTAGGGAGATTGGGAAAATTTAGAAAGGGTTTTTGGAACTTTTTTTTTAAAAGCCTTTTAGTTATGTCCCAGGTTGAGAATTTATAATTGATCAGGTAAGAATGGGGGTTTGGTGGCAGAAATAGTGTGGAATATTTTTTGGGAATTGGGGTTATGGTCATATTTGTTGTTCCTGTATTAATTATATGAAAGTTGATGCTGATGTTTTGCGTTTGATTTTTTTGGGACCAATGTTTTTGGGAAGTAAGGGGAGAGTAAGAAAGATAATTTAATGATTTTTGTGATTTTTGTTTCATGTTTTTGGAAATAATGGGGAGTGTTAGAAGTAGTATGGAGGTTAGAATTATGGTAGTAATTATTGATTCTAGCATAACTTTTACTGGAGCTGCACCCAAGGTTTATGGCCTTAAGACCACGGGATTGCTATTGTCCTTTTTGGGCGTAAGTGAAGGGTCTGAGGTTTTAGTTTCAGGTATGAGAATTAGCAGTTCAGTTGAAACCCTTCGGGCCAAGAAGAGGTGTATCTATTGTTAGGTCATGACCTAGTGTTTTATTAAACCATTCTGGCATTAGTTAATTAGTTCCCTTGAAGTCCACGTAAGTAGTAGAATTGGTAATGCAAGGTAAGATTATAATTATTAGTTCCTGTGTTTAAGCGGGGTGATTCGAGCCCTTTAATAGGTGGCGTCCTTGCTGTGAAGTTATAAATATTTGTAATGAGCAGATTGCCGTGATGGCTGCCCGTGGCGGTTATTATAATTGTTAGTGGGGATCAAAGCGATTAGTGTAGTTATAATTTGAATTTCTCCAATCAGGTTGACGTAAGTTGGGGTGAAAAGTAGGCCTAGAAGGCCAAGTTTGCAAATTAATCAATATGAGGTTATTAGGGGTATGGCTTTTGTATGCCCTTGCATGGAGGATTAGCATTCAAACTTGCGCCCGTTCGCATAGCATGTTAGCCAGGCAAAATAGTATTGAGGAGTGCTAGGGCCGTGGGGCGACTATTAGGATAACTGCTGCTCCTGAGAGGTGCCTGTATGGTCGGAATGAGGTGGCAGAGGGCTTACTTTTGTCCCATGTGGCCTACTGAGGAAGAGGCAATAAGGGCTTTTTAGGTCTGTTTTTCGTAGGCATGTTAGTCCTGGCCAATGATCTCATGTGGCTATTGCGGGATTGTTAAAAGATTAAGGTGTTGAGATGTTTGTTGGGGAAGAGGCGGATGATGCCATCCACCAAGTTTTAATAACACGGCTGCCAGTACTATTGAGCCGGCAATGGGTGCTTCCTCTACATGTGCTTTTGGCAGTCAGAGGTGGACTCCGTATAGTGGTATTTTACAAGGAAGGCTGTCACACATGCTATTGTTAAGACATTGTTGTGATTGTCATGGGCATAGGTCTAACAAGTGTCAGCATTATAAATCGGAGCTGTTTTCTGATCATTGGCTGAACAGATCATAAATTAGCAGTGGAGGAGCCCAGTAGAGTATATGGTAAAGTATGTTCCTGCAGCGGTTTGAGCTTACAATCCTCATCGTGTGATGATAATTAGGTTGGGATAATATAGCTTCAAATAAGATATAAAATAATGTTATGTTGTTTAAGCGATAGTGTTATTACTAGAAGTGTTTGTAGGGCGGCAACAGTTTATTACAAAACCCTTGCTTCGTGTGGACTCTGTGGTTCCCATTTAGTGCTCATTATGATAATTATTATTGAAAGAGCTGAAATGACAAGATAAATTAGTGGGGCTTTGGATCTAACAATAAATAAGGCATTGATTAGAAAATGATGCTGTTTAGCATTACTGGTGTGTGTCTGAAGGGCTTAAAAGGGCTATTAGTATTGAGTATGATGTTATGGATGTAAATAGTGAGCTTATGCTGGATGAGGTGTTTGAGGGAATTCAGTATCATTGCTGGAACTAAAATTTTGTACTTCTTAACAAAGCCTAGGCTCCTTTTTACGGAAGTCGTTCTTTTGTAAGCTCTTCTTTTTTGTGGCTGTAATTGTTATCAGGGGGAGGTCTGTGCTTTGGTTTCTGCAGGCACCCACAGCTACTATAATAATAGTGATTGGTGTGGTGTTTGTGTTGTTGACCGAGGGATGCCAAGCACGATGTGCCAGGATTAGGGGTCATGGATTCCATGCACAGGAGCACGATATTGAGGGGTGGGTCTCCTGGTTTTGTTGGAGATTCCAAATTGCCTAAGCAGGAAGCAATATTGTAAAACAGGCATTTGTAATGGCGTAGATTTAGGTGTGCCTTCTAAAGTTGCTAGTTCGAAGGTAAAGGTCTGGTAATAAACTAACTCCCACCTTGTTCAACCCGATGGCCCCTTGGCCTATCTCATATGCTAGTCCCATTGTTAATAAGAAAATAAGCAGGAGCATTCATGTTGTAAAGTATTGAGATGTTTAATGCCCAGGGGATTGGCAATGAAGATACAGAGAAAGAAGCGATGCGATTCCCGCATGGTCGAATAGAAAGGCAAAGGAAAAATTGCGACTTGGAGGGAAAATTGAATTGATAATGGAAGTCGCATTCCCTTCTAGGGAGAGAATCCATCTGTAATGTGGATAATTTCTTCATGTCTGGGAAGCTTGTTTTTGTGCTAAATGATTGTAAATGCACAAGAAACTAGTGGAATAGTTGTTGCGAATAGGATTGTTGTTGTTAAGTTAATTCTATCACTTCTTATAAATAAGATTAAATGAGTGGAAGTCATTTTGTATTTATTATACTAAAGTGATATGATCCTCATCAGTAAAGGGATGAAGAGAAGGAATTCAGACTATGTCTACGAAGTGTCAGTATCATGCGGCTTCCAAAGCGAAGTGATGCGTGAATTTGTAAAAGTGAAATAGGTTTTGTCGTGCTAGGTAAACGTGATCAGGAATGCTGTACCAATCATTACGTGAAGTCCGTGAAATTCCTGTTACAAAGAAGGTGGATCCGTAAACTCCGTCGGATATTGTGAATGACTGTAGTATCCTATATTTAGAGGTGGTCCGGTCCCCTGAATACAATGGTCATTGTTATTAAAAGCAATGACTGTTTCTTATCCATCTTCTTATATGAGTGATGGGCCCATGTTACAGTGAACCCTGAGGCTAGCAATACCATTGCATTTAGTAGTACCTCCAAAAATGGCTTAGGGGAACGATAATTTTGGGTATTGTCATTGTATTCCAACGCTATATAGGCTTGAGGTTTATAGGAAAAGAAAAGGTCTATGAAAAAGCCAAAAAAATAATAATTTACAGCTTTGCGTGGTGTCCCTGAAAATGTGCCCTTTCCTTGCATAATATTCCCGTCATCATTGGTATGATGTCAGTAGTGTTGTAAATAATCCAGGCTTATAAGGGTTGTTGTTTTGAGTGTATCTTATGCTACAAGTCCTGAGACTAGTGAATGCTGATATGGCACTTAAGATTTCATTGCGTGGCTAGGGGTCACTATGTGAACGGGGGTGCATTTGGTAACAGCATGCAGTCTCTTGTAAATATAAGCATGTTAATAAAGTGAAAAAACATAGGCTTGAATAATAGCAACTGCAAAACTCTAAAACCATATTAGTAGAATTAAAGCATGTTGGTAGTAAGGATAGGCTGGGATGGCCTTTAACTTGTTGAAAGAGCAGCTGTTGAAATCTAGCGAAGTAGTGGAGGTGACCTGCCGTTAAATTGGCGTGGTTAGCCGGACCCCCAGGAGCGACTCCGGACGAACTTAGCAAGCTGACGATCCAATAAATAATGAGGTGTGATTTAATAGAGCGAAAGCCTTCTGGTAGTAGATGGCTATGGATTTGGTTGGCTGGCCCGAAGGCCAATTAGTACTGTGGCTAATCAAAGGATGTATGGCTATGTTTACTGGAAAGTTGAGCTGGGGTAATGTATAAGGAACATTCCTACACACATAAGTGAAGCATAGTATTAGTAGCAGGAGTAAAGCAAAGAGGGGCTCATTTAAATCCGTTTTTGGAGGTTGCAATATGAGATGTTTGTAATTTCTTTTAACATTCATTTTGGTGAGTGTGTAAGTCCATTTAGTGCTTAGAAGGATTTGTTGGTTGTGGCCAGTATAAAGTGGAGGTATAGTGTGATTAAGGTTATTTTTGTTCCAAATATTTAGGATTTCAAATTGGTTAAATAGGTTTGTTATCATGGTCAGGTTCATTGGTTGTGGCCTATCTTTCTGAATCTCAGGTTTTGTGGGTGAGTTTGGTTTTGTAGTTTGTAGTTAAAGCTTAATAAAATTAATCAAGTCTATAAAAATGTTTATAAATCAGGCTCTGTTATTTAGTTGTAAGTAATTCACTCTGGGAGAAACTTTCTCTCTCTCCTTTATTTAAAAGCGCTTTTTTTTAGTGCTTCGGTGCTTCCCAGTGAGCCTAGGTAGGGTGGCAATTCAGCTTTCTGAAACTGTCTTTATTGGCATTGGATCTCCGCTGTAATTCTGGATAAAGCTGTGATTTGTGCCGGCAGATTTCTGAGCATTGGCCGTAGAATACTCCGGTCGTATGGTTGTAAAAATTAGTTGTTTTAAAAGCCGCCCGGGGGACTGCATCTGTTTTTACTCCGAGTGTTAAAGGGGTTTCCCCATGAGTGTGGGACGTCTTCGCTGTTACCAACAGTCGAATTTGTTGATTTTTTTTGGGAATTTATTCGATTGTCGATTTTCAGAGTCGGGGGCCCCATTGGGTTAGGTCTTTTTCTTTGATTATTTTATGAGTCAAATTTTGATGTGTTTTCAAAACCCCCGAATATTCGTAGTTTCAATATCATTGAGGCCTAATGTTTTGAGGGTTTTGGGTGGGGTTTTGATCTTCTAGAAGGAAAGGGTCTGCATTGAGGGAAGGGCAAAAAAATATTGGACTGGGAGGGGAGGAGTTTTTAATAAACCCAGGGGGTTTTGGCTTTTCATTTGGGGAGAAGGGGTAAAGAGAGTTTTGTTGTCAAATGGTGAACAGGGTGATTATTCCCTGGGTCAAATTATTAGTGATTGTTTTTGGCAGTCGTTGGTAAAAAATTTTTCCCCCTTAGGGGTGAGAGGGGCGTTGTTTAGTGAGATTTGGGGGGGGGGTTCTGACATTGGGAACTTATGGGGGACTCTATGTTTTGATTCTGACAGAACGGGTAATGTGTAATATACTAAAGTTCTATAAAGGGGAGAAGAAAGGGATTGCGATTGGTTTGAAACCTTTTTTATGGGGTTCAATTCCCCTCTTTTTTTGGGTGTAAAAAACTATTGGGGGTGGTAAAGGTGGTTTGGTGGGGGGCACCCTTTGGGGCCCATTTTTTGTATTTTTTTTGAAAAGTTTGAGTTGTTAATGTTTTTTTTTTTTTTGTGAATGCGTTTCGGTTTAAACCCCGGATTAACATTATTTTTCCCCATCATTGAGATGAGGGAAACCTTAATGATAAAGGCTTGCTTCAGTGTATAGGTACCGGGGGAAGTCGGAGTACCGTCGAGGTTTTCCCGGGGCTGGCCCAATTATGTGTTGTGGAAAGAATGTTTTCACTCCTACAAATATGATTCAGAATTGGGCTTTTTTTCCCATTCGTTTTAATTGAGAACCCCGTTAATATTGGGAATCAGATACAAGTCCTCCTATAATTGCAAATACGGCCCTATTGATAGGACGGGAGTGGAAGTGTGCTACTACATAGTATGTGTCGTGTAGGGTTCAGGGGTGAGTTTGATAGTAAACCTCTGGGAAACCTCCCATTGTGAACAAATAAATAAACCCGGTTTCCCCTTTGTATTGGGACGTTTCATTTGGTTTTTTCCCCCAAAGATTTTAAAAACCCCAGCTGAAACCTTTAAATTTTTGGGGGGCCGCAAAATTTTTAAATTTTTGCGGGGTGAAAGAAAAGGCCCCGTGTGTCGAGTCAAGTCCGGGGCTGTAAAAGGGGGGTGTGCTTTATACAATAAATCCTAGTGGGGGTAATAGCAAGTATGGCTCATACTATGCTATGATATCCAAATGGTTCTTTTTTTCCCGAATATGGGTGACAAATGTGAGATAATTCCTTGGGAAACCTGGGGAGGGAAATTTAAAAAAATATACTTCCGGGGCCAAAAATCAAATTTTGGTGTTGGAAAAAAAATTCCCTTTTTCCCGGGGGGCCGAAGAATGTTCGTTTTTGGTTTCCGGTCTGTTAGGAGTATGGTAATGGCTGCCGAATACTGGAATGGCTAATAGAAGTAAGATTGGGTGAAGAATACGGATCAGACGAATAAAAGGTCAAAAGGGAGGGGTTGTTGGGGTGGGTTATTTATAAAATTGTAATAAAGTTAATGGCTCCTAAGATTGGAAGGGTGCTCCCAAGTGTAATGCGAAAAAATTTTTATGTCTATTGATGGGGTTGAGGTGCTATGTTTCCTGCTAGTGGGGGATAAATTGTTCAGCCTGTTCCCTTGGGTGTCGCCGAATTTTGATGACATTAGGGGTAAGAAGAAGGATGGTGGAAAAAGTCAGAAACTTATATTATTTATTCGTGGAAATGCTATGTCGGGGGCCCCAGTTTTAAAAGTCTAATCCGTTTTGGGAACCTCCGATCATAATTGGTATTACTATAAAGAAGATCATGATTTAAGGCAAAGAAGGGGATAAAGGGGGGGTGTTATATATTGTATCTCCGGGTTTTATTGGGCCCCGGGTTGGGAAATTTGTTGTAGTCGAAAATGAGGGGTAACGGAGCGGTAAAGCCGGCTATGGCGCCGAATAGGAAGTAAAGGGTTCCAATGTTTTTTGTGGGGTTTGGGGATAGAAAATTTAAATGTTAGTGTTGGGGGAAAGGTAAGATGGCTGGGAAATTTTGGGGTGGTTTTTAAAATTTCCCTTGATGGAGTGGCAGCTCCTCTTATCAGGGCCCAGGTAGATGCTAAATTGCAAGTTTGGTTTTTTAAAATGCAGATTTTCCTGTAGGCCCATAAATGGAAATATAGTAAATAAACTGATGCCCCTAGTTTAGGTAAATAGCGTTAACTATTTTTTGGGGGTCGAGGCTCGCCGGTTTTATTTGGCCCTTTTTTTAATGAAAAAAATCTGGGTTGCATTTCAGATGATGTAGGAGAAAGTCCTATGGGCCCTTTTTGAAGGGTAAGGTCTTCCCCTTTTTTGTGGTGTTGAAGGCCAAGGTTTAAAAAAAGTTTTTAAACCCCCCGCCTTTTTTTAATGGGGTTGGGATTTAAAAGGGTTTTAAATAGGGGCTGTTGGGGGTTATTATTGTTATTAGTTGTGGGGTTTTTGGTTTTGGGTTCGGGCATTTTGTTGATGAGGGGGGGTTATTGGTGATGTGGGGGTATTATAATCAGATATGTAATCTGTAAAGGGAAAAGTAAGCTGATTAGTGATGTTATGATTGCTAGGGTTGTAGTATTGTGAGTTTTTTTGTAATGAGTTCATTAAGAGCCAGTATTTTTTTTGGGGTGAACCCTGTAAAAAGGTTTGGGGAGGCCGCTGGGGTTTTAAAAAATATTAATAGACAATAGGGAAAAAGTTATTGTTGTGGGCCTTTTTTTGTGGTTAAATTTTTTTATTGGGTTTTTTTGATGCGGGTTTTTTATTATTAGAAAAAATTTGGGGGGGCATTACGATGTAAATGGGAAAAATTTATAATTCTAAGTTTGGGGAGAGGGCTATAATTATGATGGTTCAGGGCCCAGGTTTTTAATTGATGAGTAAGCTTTTTGTTTTTCGTAGTTGTGTTTGGTTAATGTCCCAAAACCCGCCAACAAATTGATAAAATTCCA
>JAPFRF010000159.1:0-22517 GCA_029282475.1 Phrynocephalus forsythii | reverse complement strand
AAAATAATCTCCTTCCCACAAATCCCTCTGGAAACTTGTATCCATCAGCATTCCAACCGTCACGGACTGTCATCAGGAAAAATTCCCGAGCCTGCTCCTCAGTAAGGTCACCGACCATCCTCTGATGATACCTTTCAGCGCCAACGTGGGAAGTCAAGCCAGAATTTTGAAGAAGTCTTCTGAGGTGCAGAGAATCACATTGGCCTCCTGGCGCTCTTTCGTAACCATGATGAAATATGCGATCAAGGTCCTCCAGGTGTTCTAGCTCCTCCGGTGAGAGGCTCCACTCATGGAGTTTGTTTGCCTCGTCAATGATCAAGGTCAGGAAGCCGTGTCTTTGCCAGACATAAATCGTCGTGCTCTTTGTTCTCCAAGAGAATAGGAGGCCCCGGATGCTTTTCAGTAAAGCCGGCAAGTCTGTATCCGGAGGCCCACAGCTTCGAATGTGTGCGCTTAGCGCACCTGTAGACGCTCCAACAACGCCGGCAAAAGTGCCCACCTTGAATCACCGACTCTGGGGATGTTCTTGGCATACCAGCCGCTGCTGCCAGAAAGGGGATTCAGTTGAGACTTGAGCTCCTCGCAAAGCTGGCTGCAGTGCTGAATGTTCCGGCCCTCATGTTGATGTAGATAGGAAGGCCTGGCCACTTATCTCCTGCCTCTCGCAAACTCTGACACGAGAGCGGATCTTCCTGTCCTGTGACCAGTGATCAGCACCATACTACCTGTCTTGCAGAGTTTCGCCAGATCATCCAGCTCCACCTCCTGTTGTAGAACAGGCTCTCAGCTTCGGCAACGCGCTGCAGGATCCTCTCGCCATTCTTCTTTACCAGCCCTAAATTCGCCCTAGCTTGACGTCCCAGATGCTTTTGCTGGTTAGTTTTGGTATATTCGCAGTGAATGGTTGTAGGGTAAAACAAGTGAACTGCCCACGCTCTTAAACCCTGTAAGTTTTTGTGATGGTAATGTTTAAAAGCCACAATATAGATAGTTGTCATCCATAATCACTCAAGAAAAATATCCTACAAAATACCAAAGCTATTTTTACTTACACCACTGGGCTTATATTGTCACAAACAATATACATTTAGATACCCTGTGGAAGAACCATGCAATCTTACCTCTTCTAAGTCAATTTGTAGCATCATACATTTTCTCCAATGAGCTCATGGAACTCATAAAGAGCTCATGGTAGATAGATGAGAATGTTTAACTTGATCTCTTCCTCTGTCATAACCTCTCCATCCTCTCCTTGGTTGTCAAGAGAACACTGAGAAAATCCTGTTGAGGCCAGATCCTTCTCCCGTCCAACCTTTGTGCGACGAAAAGTCTCACTGTTCTAAAAGCGATCGGCAGCTCCAACTCTCCCTCCCCTCTCATTTGAGATGCTCAAGAACAAGCTAAAGACAACTGAGAAGATGGCCTTTCTACAATCAGATTAGCCTTCAGCCTTGGATCGATCCATCCAAAACTTGTTAATGTTTTCCTGATGATCATCCTTCCTCCATGTACCACCACATGGTATAAAAATATGGTGAAACCTCTTACCTTCTGACCCTCCATGAAGAACAACAGCCATTGTTGTAAAGGCCCTTGATCATCTCGTAGGATCATCTTAGGGAAGGAAAGATATTGCAAGAAAAGGGAAGATAGAAAATGAGAGAGGGAGAAGGAAAATTTTGTACTTTGTGTGACCCTCTGTGACTCTATGGGCAATCTAATATTTACCCTAGCTTGTCATCCCCAAAAAGGAGCCATGAAAAGCTTGAAGCTGAGGAAGCCATGCTCCCTTTATCATGCTGTGTAGGTGAAGGCCTGTGACAGTCTCTGACATCCAGGAGTCCTTTGAGAAGGCGTTGGTCGTGAAGAAGTGTAGTGCTTGCGTCTGCTCACCTTCATCGCTGTGATCCGATTTATCAGGAAAACGTTGAATGTCGCCATTGGCACCTTTGGAAGGCTCCCGTATTTTACCGCTCAAAATCACATGCAACACGTGTCTGTGGCTGATAAAAAATGGCCAGAGTCTCCTGAGAGTCACCAGCCTAAACCTCTTTGTGCCACGTGACATACCAGGAAAGCTGCCATTTGTCCATGCCAAGTGAGTTGAAGATTTTCGAGGCCTTGGCCAGTGATGGGACAGTTGTTGATCAAAATGGGATGCCAGGAGTAATTAGCGCTGTGATGCAGTCTTTTTGGAGAGAAAACTAAGAGATGAAGGTGGGGGGCAATAACATGGAGCGATTATGATATTTATAAATTATCCATTATTTTTCGCTTCTAGTTATATCTTCTCAAAATTGTTGTATAACAGAGACTCCCCTAGACTCTGGACATTGCTATTGTTTAATTGCATTCCTGTTCTGATATAGAGCTTGGGCGAGTAGTAAACTGAGCACAGGCAGTCACTAAGATTAAGAAATCATGCCTCGACCTTGGTTGGCCAGAGACATACATTTCCCACATCCGAGGAGACTGAGAGTAGCCCCCTAATGACACTCTCCATATGGTTGAGGCTTTAGAACAGAAACAGATACTAGAATAGAAACATAAAATTCTCGAATCTATCCTCCAAGGGATCAGTTACCAAGCTACTAATGACAATGCCGAACACCATGGAGAGCAAGCTCGACCTCATAATCTCCTAGCACATAAAAGGATCAAATTGAGTCACTTTAGTGTGATCCACTCAAGAGGTAAATGTGATCGTGGGAACAAGTCCATGATGGTTGTGCTGATTGATACAAAGATTTGTGGAAGGAGATGTTTTCTTTCATTGGTGGAAGAACATTGCTCTTATAGGCGGGAGTTCAACACTAATCCGAAGTGCAATCTGGAGAATGAGTTTCTCTAAGAAGCATGGGCATCTGAGTAAGACATAGTGGATGCAACCTTGCTTCCAGACATTGAAAAGTGCCAGACCTATGGAGGTCCAAAGCAAATGGAATATGGAAGGAGTGTTGATGGAACTGTCACAGGGTGAGGCTTGTGCCATCGTTGTGTAGTAAGCATGGAATATAGTGTATTTGAAATGAATGGAGTTTTGATGTTAAATGTGTTACATATGAAAAGTTATGCTACTGGTAGTCATATCCCCTTGGGAAGATCGAGCTTGAGATTTTTTTAAGGTCTGGCATTGTAGTGCATGTGGTTTTTACCATGTATTCTATGGTGAATTATCATAGGATAATTATAAAGGCAACCTCTTTTTGACACATGTGTCAAAGACAATGAAATGAGACTTGAGTTTCAGAGCGTTTGGCCATTAAATGAAAGGTTAGAATTGAATTTCCCAGCCCCAGTGGGTGCTTTGGATGCTATGACTTTGCCCAGTTCCTTTGGTATAGATTTTAGTTACCTTTGTACTATATTATATGAGATTACCTTTGGGCTCATATGATAGATTGAGATGCTCTGTTTGCATGAGTTTGTGCTTGGCTCGTGAGTAAGGGCAGATTAGTAATTCAAGGTTACCCCTTGAGTCAACAGGATTAATGTTAGCCTATTGGTGGGTACCATAAGTTGTGACATGTACTGTGGGTAAAGTAAGCCTTTCTTAGGTTTGCTATAAGTGATAAATAAGTTGGAAAACTGTTTAGCACGGCACTAGTGGCCTTCCAAACTCAAAGATCAATAGATGGACAATATCAAAGTCATTGGTTTAAGTAGTCATTGCCATGCTAATTATCAACTGATCTTAGCTTGGATTGAATGGCATCCATGCCACTCAACCTTTGCACTTGGTCCAAGTGCTCCACGTGTCCGATCCCATGACCGACACCCCAAGGTACCACCGACATATCAGCCCATTACGCTAAGGCCATGCCCATTCACCTTGGTCACACCGGTGGTCCAACACCACCTGCATCACAATCCCGTCTCTCAAAGACTAGGCCATCCATCCATGAGTGATCATCCCAGATCCACTCCTTAGCATCCTTAGGATGCCCACAGACATGGGGAATAGCCTTCCCCAATATCTCTTTTCCAGTCCCCACCAAGTCCCTTTTCGTCCATGGCCGTGTTCACCAACACTTGCCACTAGGATCAAGGCCCACAGGCCCGACCACTAAGTCCCACTATCCTTTGGGACTTCCTCACCATGTGACCGTATCCTTGGTCACTACACTAGAGGGCTACTCCTCTTCCTTTCCACAGTTTGGGACTTTGGGACAACATTTCGAACACCGTGGCCTTACGCAAGCCTCATGGGTACTCTCCCCACCTTCCGCCTTTGGGTGCTCTAGCCATGGGCTTAGAGCGAGGTTCCGTTGAGCCACACTAGGTATCCAAGTAGGTAGTGCCACCCACACTTGGACTGGGAGCATCGGCCATTCGATCTCCCGGGGAACTAGAGCCGGCTCTTGAACACTTCACCAAGCTACCCCGCTTGTCGGTCCGTATTCACTCTAGTCTTGGACTTCCCAATGGGCAGCTCATCACCCAACACCGGGTCCAGCCTTCCTGGGCCAAACTGGCCTTTCCTGGCCAAAACTGGCTCCACCGCAGTCCTCCCCTACTATACTTTTGGAGCTCACCAAACCCCCTGGGTCTGGGAGACGAACGCTTTGGGCTTTCACCCTCTCGGACTCGAACTCGGACTCGGACTCGGACTCGGGACTCGACTCGGACTCGGACTCGGACTCGGACTCGGCCTCGGTCTCGGTCTCGCCTCTCGGTCTCGGTCTCGGTCTCGGTCTCGGTCTCGGTCTCGGTCTCTCGGTCTCCATCTCGGTCTCGGTCTCGGACTCCATCTCGACTCCATCTCGGGTCCATCTCGGACTCCATCTCGGACTCCATCTCGGTCCATCTCGGGTCCATCTCGGACTCCATCTCGGACTCCATCTCGGACTCCATCTCGGACTCCATCTCGGACTCCATCTCGGACTCCATCTCGGGTCCATCTCGGGTCCATCTCGGACTCCATCTCGGACTCCATCTCGGACTCCATCTCGGACTCCATCTCGGACTCCATCTCGGTCCATCTCGGACTCCATCTCGGACTCCATCTCGGACTCCATCTCGGACTCATCTCGGACTCCATCTCGGACTCCATCTCGGGTCCATCTCTCCATCTCGGACTCCATCTCGGACTCCATCTCGGACTCCATCTCGGACTCCATCCATCTCGACTCCATCTCGGACTCCATCTCGGGTCCACTCCAACTCGGGTCCATCTCGGACACTTCCACGTGTCATGTGTTGGTCCTTTTGGGTCCCTTTTTGGAGCCTCGCTTATTGCTCTCTTTGTGCTTGTTCCTCGAGCACTTTGTTGGGAGTTCCACTCCCGCTCTCGACCTTTCAAGTCGGAGCTTTTAGTCCAAACGTGTTACGCTCGTTTGGCTTTTGCTTCGGCCACTACCACGTGGCACCCTTTCGGCTCCACTTTGGGGCCTAGGGATTTTGTGTCTCACAACTCCACCACCCATAGACGAAGTTCGATGTCCTCATCGAACGATAAACCCTTTTATAAAGTAATACCAACATGTATTACCATTTCCATCCTTGGCACCTAGCCAATATTTGTCTATGGTTTGACACCAAAGGCTCACCATGCCTTGTCCATCCTCTAAGGAGCATAGTCTCTCCAACTTAGAGACTCATTCGACCACTTGTGGTGGTTCTCTCCTTTTATTGGTTTAGTTCTCACTAAACCTTGTTAGAGACACCTTCTCTAACTCAATCCCACTACTCATTCTCAAGTAGTCTCACTTTCCATCGATATAACCCTTGCACTTTGGAACTTTTAATTTTGACTTCTCGAAGTCAATTTCCTAGTGTCTCTCGACACCTTGCATTGCACATATTGTGCAACTCCACTTCCCCATCCTAGGAAGTTCTCTACTTGAGGGCACCATCATCCTCTTTTCTATTTCATGCCACCTTTGGCACTAAGTTCCAGTTATCATAATTTGTGCTAGGGCTGTCCATGGCCCTATCATTTGGCTACTTTACCGCTCCCTCCTTTGAGCTTCCACTTTTGCCAAATTGGAGCAATTGGGAATCCATCCTTGGAAACACATTGCCTTTCCCACAATCCGTTAGCATCAAACACATTAGTGTTCCTTGGCTAACTTTGCCATTTGGATTCTTTCCCATGATTCCCATGGCTCTTTTCTTAGCCACTAGTCTTTTGCTCCTATCCTTGATTGTTGCACCCAGCAACATAGGATCGCTACCTCCATTTTTGAGGTATCCTTTTTGGTTCCATAGCAAAGACTTTGCTTTGCCAAGTCCAGAGGGTGTTCACCCCTAGTACGTCTCTTTAGCATTTTTTGCTATGGGCTCTATCCACGGCCCAACTTTGTGACCCTCCCATGGGTCTCTTATAGAGACTACTTTCCTTGGACTCACTATGCCATCGCATTGACATAGCTCATTTCCCTTAGGTGTTCTTCCCACTTGGTCACCTTGACCAAGCCACACCATCATCAATAGTTCAAATCAACACTTTGAACTAGGAACTTTTCCTTAACCAACCAAGGACCTTGTCCTTGTTTTAGCCATAAGATCACCTAGTGATCTCACCTTGGCACCTTAACAGGTTTGCCAATAGGTACTAGGTCTTCTAGACCTTTAAGTTGTTGACCATGACCCCGGGGCATCCCCCACACTTGGCGGTGCACCCAAGCCAGCCCTTCCGGCCAAGGGTCCATAGCAACTGAGATTAGGTGTCCCCATCTCATTCACCACGTCCTTGGTGCCACTTGCACCAAAGTGTTCAAGTTAGATATGCCGAGCTTTCACACTAAGCAATCTAACCGTGCATCACGACTCCGAGGCATCCCTCGCTTGGCGGTGTGCCCAAACCAGTCTCCCCACCGAGAGTCCATGACCACCGAAAAATGAGTGTCCTCATATTCCAAACCATCACCACGCCCTAGTGAGTTGGGACTCGAACCCAAGCACTAGAGGGTCGGGACTCGAACCCAACCTCCGTATATGCATCTACGGATGGCATCACACAAGATGCCTGGCGTGACTCCCACGCCGGTGCACCAACTTATATTTAAAGCGCGCTAGATCACAACTTAGGAACCTAGTTCCTCCACACCGCCAAGTCCTCTCACTTGACAAGTTTGTGATCATGCATGGACTCCTCCATGCTTGGCCCCATGGGCCACCCCTTTTGAAGTTAGCTCCTTCAACTAGGGTATTTGTTCCCCCAACTTGCCAATCTCACTTAGCAAGTCATCCGCCACCATAACATGGTTCATGCATAAGCGTGAAAGTCCTTAACCATCGACTTTCGTTCAAAGCCCTCTCTTTGAACACTCGGGAACTACTTCCCCAACCTTGATAGCCTCGCCTCATGGCAAGCTTCAAGACCACGCTTCTGCTGCGCCACTCTGATTTCGCGTTTCTATGAACCATTTACACTTGGCTTTCTAGGTACTTATCTACCTAGAATTGTCTTTGGGAACCTTTCAAGGAACTCTGTTCCTTTAGCTTGCTAAGGCCTCTCCTTTCGCAAGCTTTCCAATTGCCATATAGTCTAACATGGACAATCCCATGCTTTAGACTCTCCATGGCATCCCGGTTGCTAGTAACAACATGCTTGAGCACCCACTTGATTCTCCACTCCCAACTTGCATAACCACCCTTGGTCATGCCTGTCAATTCCTATGGTTCAGTTCTATCCCTTTACTACTTGCCTTTTGGCCTCATACATTTCCTTTGGTTATTCTCCTCCAAACTAGGAAGATAGCTTTGCACTTTCTACCATGCCTTGGCAAGTATTCATAGGGATGAACCTACCCGAATAGCCTAGGGAGTGGTTCCTCAATCCGGGTTTGCTCACCTTGTAATCCCACACACTAGGGATTACCATTGCTACTTATGGGCCTTTATATGCCCATCACTAGCCTTGCCAAAATCCCATTTTGGCTTTGTCCAATTTGGGTAGACGGACTTCTCCCGTCTCCACAACCTTGGACATTTGGATAGCACCTCCTATCCATCATTCACTAGGGACTTTGTCCCTTGGGCATTATCCATTGCCCTCATGACACCAAACACCACCTCTTGGTGTTCTAGAGTGTTTGGGTGTCCCAATGATGGCCTCTTTGACAATGAGCATTCCCTTTACGACATTGACTTACTATATCGCAACATAAGCAATTTATCCCCCATAAGGGTATATCTAACTTCCTTATCCCAATAAGAAGTCTTAGGTAGTTACCTTCTACCAGTTTAACGAATTATTTTGCACCTTTTGCTTAGTTGCCTCATAGTTGTCAAGTCCTACAACTCATTGCTGGTGCTTCCACACCTCCATCATTATCTGGGTCACCACACTCTAACCACATGCCTTCCAGCTTAGGCTATGCCATTCCCATTTCCATTGGGATTCCTTTGGAAGGGGTTCTCATAAACCCACCAACTTGACCTCAAGGCATCACGCCTTGGCACATTTGGTGTCTCCACACCATCGGCTCCACGAGCCTACCTTTATGACACTTCTTACTTGTGTCTAGGTCTTTTTGCCAAGACCAATATGGTTGTTTCTCTTATGCCAATTATCCATTAGCACTGCACCATAGAGTTTATGCACAACTTTGTGTCAAAGTTGTTTTCTTTTTGGAACACTTTCCCACGACTTTAGCATGGCACCTTCTGCCATCAATGAGATACCTACTGTTCTCATACTTGGATCTTAAGATCCTCCCCATCCTTCATGGGGCACCACACACCTCAGTCCAAATGCTTCCATCAATCCCTTAGGATTATTCCTTGACTCTATTGAGTCATTCAGCATTTTTGGACTTTGCTAATCCAATGACCCATGAGGTCCTACTTTTGAGGTGCTAGCTCACTGGAATACAACTTCTTGTATTCATGTCCTACTCACAAGGACCATCTTTGCAAGTGTTACTCCGACACTTGATTTGTTCTCTCTCTATGGGCAACCTTTTGCCCCTTAGGACCACTTGTCCATGTGATGATGAAATACCAACTCATCCTCTAAGTACACCCCCAACTCCTTGGGTTGTTCCAGCATTTATTAAAGGTAGCCCCAGCTACCATTTCAAGGACTTGTGTCCTCTTCCATATTTGACCTCCCACGGTCATCAATTCCGGTCTCAAATTCATGAGCACCAGCCTCAACTATATGAGGATAATCTTGTGACTCCTTTATTGTTTTGGAGTCTCTATCTTTCCCGTGATCCCAACTATAGTTGTTTACCACAACTACATTAGCCCGTTTGCTAAGTCAAACGCTCATCTGGATCACATCCTCAACTCTCTGAGGAAAACCTTATACTGTTCCCAAGATCCCAAAGTCGTTCCATTATTGGCCCTTTTCTATCCACCACCTTTGTCTACAAGTTCACACATGAACTTGAGTGGAGAGCCATGTCTTCCCGACATGCTACTCCTCAAGGATAGGCCCACTCCTAGGACCTTCCGATGCCAACACAAGTGGTGATATACTTGAGCACCAATAAAAGTCGGACTAAGGAACAGCTCCGATACCAAGTTGTAAGCGACTAATTTTTCCATTCTACTTTAGTCACTTAACCACACCTCCAACCACTTGGAGGAGTCTCATTCACAACCTCCATAAGTCCTATTTTGGACTTGGGGCTTGCTAGCCCCGAGAATGGCATCCATGCCACTCAACCTTTGCACTTGGTCCAAGTGCTCCACGTGTCCGATCCCATGACCGACACCCCAAGGTACCACCAACATATCAGCCCATTACGCTAAGGCCATGCCCATTCACCTTGGTCACACGGTGTGGTCCAACACCACCTACATTGCAATCCCGTCTCTCAAAGACTAGGCCATCCATCCATGAGTGATCATCCCAGATCCACTCCTTAGCATCCTTAGGATGCCCACAGACATGGGGAATAGCCTTCCCCAATATCTCTTTTTTTCAGTCCCCACCAAGTCCCTTTCTGTCCATGGCCGTGTTCACCAACACTGCCACTTGGATCAAGGCCCACAGGCCCGACCACTAAGTCCCACTGTCCTCTGGGACTTCCTCACCATGTGACCGTGTCCTTGGTCACCACACTAGAGGACTACTCCTCTTCCTTTCCACAGTTTGGGACTTTGGGACAACATTTCGAAACACCGTGGCCTTACGCAAGCCTCATGGGTACTCTCCCCACCTTCCGCCTTTGGGTGCTCTAGCCATGGGCTTAGAGCGAGGTTCCGTTGAGCCACACCAGGTATCCAAGTAGGTAGTGCCACCCACACTTGGACTGGGAGCATCGGCCATTCGATCTCCCGGGGAACTAGAGCCGGCTCTTGAACACTTCACCAAGCTACCCCGCTTTGTCGGTCCGTGTTCACTCTAGTCTTGGACTTCCCAATGGGCAGCTCATCACCCAACACTTGGGTCCAGCCTTCCTGGGCCAAACTAGCCTTTCCTGGCCAAACTGGCTCCACCTGCAGTCCTCCCCCTACTATACTTTTGGAGCTCACCAAACCCCCTCCAGGTGCTGGGAGACGAACGCTTTGGGCTTTCACCCTCTCAACAACTCGACTCGGACTCGGACTCGGACTCGGACTCGGACTCGGGACTCGGTCTCGGACTCGGCCTCGGTCTCGGTCTCGGTCCTCTCGGTCTCGGTCTTGGTCTCGGTCCTCGGTCTCGGTCTCGGTCCATCTCGGTCTCGGTCTCGGTCCATCGGTCTCGGGACTCCATCTGGTCCATCTCGGTCCATCTCGGACTCTCGGGTCCATCTCGGGTCTCCATCTCGGACTCCATCTCGGGTCTCTCGGGTCCATCTCGGACTCCATCTCGGACTCCATCTCGGACTCCATCCATCTCGGGTCCATCTCGGACTCCATCTCGGGTCCATCTTGGACTCCATCTCGGACTCCATCTCGGACTCCATCTCGGTCCATCTCGGACTCCATCTTCCCTTCTAAAAACTTCTAGTATCTAAAATAGCCACCACAAACTTTAACTTGTGGTGTTTGTTCCCCATCCTTATGTCATCATTGCAACGATTCCTTACATTTGTTTATCCTTAAAGCTATCAAAGAGCTCCTCCAAACTCATTGTAGGCTGATGGCGGTTGCCACACTCTCACTATTATCTTGTTCTTATCTATCCTTTTAAAACACTTTTAATTAAGTAGGGATTTTTCCTTTGTGTTCTATATAAACATTCTCCCAGGGCAAAATGTAAATCATTCATGATGGTAAACATTGATGGTTTCTTAGTGCTCCTTAAGCTAATTCCACCACGAAGAAAAACCATTAAAATAGCCATTAGCATGGAGATCTAGCCAAAATTCTTCATTGGCTAATTTAAAATTTTATTTGGTGTGCCATTTAGTAATTTTCTTGTCATATCATCTCATTTGCATCTTTTACTAATTTTGATTAAAACTTTGCAGCTCATAACAACATTTTAAATGGTTCAAACCTTAAGTTCTATCAAGCACTATCATCAGCAATAAGATTCCAACGTTCAACTTGGTTAGCTATCGCAGAACTTCTAATATTAATGTTATGATCTGGCACAAAAAGACAAAAATTTAATCTTCCTAAATTATACTATGCTTTCTCTAAAGTTCCTCACCACCCAACCACCCCTGAGCTACCTCAAAAGCTGGTAAATTACAATAGGTAGGCAAATTCTTTACTCTATTATACTTTAATATACCCTTGAAAAATTTTGACCGACATTGACCACGTGGTCAAAGCTAACACCTAACACTTATACTATGTTGTGATGCTCCATAAAGTTAATTATCCTTAGCTAAGAACACAACTACAAATGTAATTATTGTAAATAGCATATTTTCCAAGTTGTATGCTAAGTAACAGCTTTTGCATGCATAGAGATTAGACATGGAGGAGGACTAGCTTTTGCCCACAATGTAGCTATATTGACCACCTCTTAATGAGTTGTGGCTTTCCCACTTTGGCCATTTACTAACTATTAAATTGACTTTGAGAATGTGGTTGATATTAATCTAAATTTTGAAAAACCTGGTTAGTAGCTCTCATATTGGAATAACACTATTCCACGTATCTATTAATTAATTTACTTTTCAATTAAAGAAGAATGATTCAAAAGATGATTTATAAAGGTTTAATTATAGAAAGAAAGGGTCATAAACAATAATACACCCCTTTTCCAATCAATTAAAAAGTCTTAGAATATTTATCTTTGAATTCTGTTATACTTAAGACTTTAGAAAACATTTGAAAACAATCCCCATGGAAAAAGGAATGCAAGAACTTAATATATTAGCTATTTTCTATGATTGAGAAGAATTCTAATTTGAATTCCTTTCTATATTATAAATATTTTGCAAAGAAAGAGAAATAAAAGAGAGTTTGATTGAAGGCTCACAATAATTTAGAAGTTGGAAAATTTTATTCTTTTAAATAATAGTGGATATACCTAGAATATATTTGGATATTCTAGGATATTCTACCATCTAACGGTTGTTATTCATTTAGATTAATTTTATCTTCATTCTTATTATTTCTAGTATAATCTTTTTTTATTTGTTTAGGCAACATTAGTGAATTATTTAAAATATGCTTGGATATTCTTAGATATTCTACAATCTAATCTAACAGTTGTTATTCATTTAGATTAATTTATATTTATAATTTATAAATATGTTTTATAATAAATAAAAATTTAAAACACTTCCTAAAATATTCTTTTATTCTATCATCTAAAAGGTTGATATGCAATAAGATTAATTTATGTTTATAAATTATATCTAACATGTCTATAATTATAAACTTTTATTTGATCAACTTGAGTACTAAATTTAAATAATAGACTTTCCCAAACCACAGTGATTGTATAAAAATTATTTATTCTACCATCTAATGGCAATTCTTAATTTTGATTTACAAATTATAAATATGTTTATAATTATTGATCAATTAGATTATTCAATGACATTACAATTAAGCAAACCAAGCGTTATTGCATGCAACAAATTATTTTAAAATATATGCCAAGCTCTTCACAAGTGTAAAACTCTAAATTAGATAAATCACAGAATATTTTACGAATCAAATTACACTTTTCACGACCTAAAAAGACCCACTCTAAGACCGTGCGCAGTGCAAGGTTTCCCTCTTCCTCCAAATCATTTTCCTCAATATCCTTGTCCTCTCTTGGCACCTGTAAGAAAATAAAGAGTCTGTGTAAAACACTTTCAAGAGGAGAGTTTCTTACCGCCTGAGACTGATCAACTGCTGACAGTGAACGCACCAGCTGGTTCACAGTAACCTTGGCATAAAGATTATTACTGTCCTTGGCAAACAAAAACTTCTGGATGAGCTGCAGGATGTTGAGACACTCGTCGAAGCTCTGGTATGGAGCGCTGAGCTTGTCGACCACCATGCGAAACAGAAAGTTCTCACTGCGGTTGAGCCTCTCCAGGACGATCCTCTTAACAGCGGGCGAGTACGCAATGGCTAGCTCGATCCAGGGCTCTGGAACTGGAGGCGCCGAAACCAGTTCTTGGGGATCTTCCCCATCTACACAAAAAGACACAACAAACAAGCTCCCCACATGGAATCCAGAAAAGCTTACCTTCCAGGAGGTACCCGAATTTACAGCATGGCAGGCGCTGACCGAGAAAGTCCCGGAATCCAAGTCGACGATGTAGATGTACTCCATCAAGAGATCGTGCTGCGGCGGCTCCATCACCGGATATTGATTCGACACAAACACGCCCAGCTCGAGCAAGCGAAACCAAAGTCGCTCGTGGCACTGATGTCCCGGCACAGAAATGCCCACCCGTTTCCCCTCCTATTTTCCCGGCCTCGTTCCGGATGAAGTCCCGGAACTGGACGGGTCCTCGAGGATGGCAGCCATCCTCGGCATCACAGCATCATCCACGCTCCTGATAGGCATACTGCCCTCGCCCCATATCTTCCAGGTATGATCGTTTGCGCCGGTCATCAGCAGCAAGCACGTAGTCGCGGACAAGCGTCGATGATCTCGTCCGAGGGTTGATGCTCGCTTCTCTCTTTCCTTGGCACTGTCTGTCCACACACTGTAAGAGTTAGACTCGACGGCCAAAGACACACAGAGAGATTACCTGGATGAAGACGTCCTTGATGAGCAGGCGCCACAATTCTTCTCAGGGCAAGAGAGAAAGCGTGAGGGAGACGTGTGGTCACGTGGACGAAGACGGCTTTGTCGAGCAGCCGCCTCCTCTTCCGGATCTGGATGATCCGCGAGCAGCGCTACGAGACGCTCGCCAACGTCCTCAACTGGCCACGGTAGAGAGGTAGTAGATGCCGTTGAAGCGGAAGGAGATCATGACGCACCTTTCTATAAACCTAATCGTGTCATGGATCAAAGATGGTTTTTGCAGTTCATGCCTAAACGAGGGATTTGGTTGCACAGAGCTTCTTCTAGCTCAATCTCTTCTCATGCACCATTTTTATTGGAGATGGCGTGGATCTTTCGGAGAGTTTTGGTACGCGGATCGAGGCAAAGCAGCGCTTGGCTCTTGGAAGTTTGGCAGTGGTCGAGTCTGTTTCCACGCGTGTATCCATCCGTGAACTCCATGAATTCTAGATACAAAAGCTTCAGAAATCACCACAGGAACACCGGCCATTCCCAAAGACATGAGACCGGCTCACGTCACCACCCTCTTCCAGCACGACCGTGGCGCTGTGATAGTCCTTGCCATCCAATCGCCGCCACCTTTTCCTCGTCCCAGATATCGTGGCTCAGTCCACGGCCACGAACTTCTTGCTGCTCCTCGCAGCTCTGCCCGGGTTTCTTGCACGCTTTTTCGCCTGCCTTCTCATGGATTCCACCTCAAACTCTCGGCCAGCATTCCTGCCGCGGAGTAAATCCCTGCCATGAGAACGCACGCCACCGCATCGTCCGGAGACTCCATGAGCTGAAAGTAAGTTCTTCCTTTCTCGAGCCCCCCGCATGGCTGCAAGCCGTGAGAATGAAGAGGAAGTGTGGAGGAACTCGAGCCTTGCGCATGGCGTGGAAGGTTTCCAGCACTCGACCGACGTCGCCCCCGGCCCAAGTTACCAGATCTTTCACCGGGCTGTATCAAAACACCACTCTCGCCCATGCTTCCGGACTTGACTGGCTGATGAGAAGGCCGGCTCAAGCTCCAGCCCCGCCTTTCGGATGATCGCCCTGCCGATATCCACTGCCGCAACGCTCCCGCAAGCTCTCAGCACGGAGCTGTACGTGATCAGAGCGTTTGGAGCGATGCCACTGTTCTTCATGACTTGAAAGAGCTGGAGGGCTGTCTCGCCATCGCCACCTCGGGCGTATCCGAGGATCAGCGCGCGTCCAAGACACCACATTCCTGTTGGTCATCCTGTCGAAAACCTGAAACCCTGGATCAAATCATCCTTCATAGCCTGCTCCGCCGTGAAATTGTGAGCTCCCTGGAACAATGTAGGCTCCCACTCGATTAAGATCGCTGTTCACACCATAGCTTGTCTGAGTCGCGACGATTGACTGATTGGAAACAGTAAGCCTTGAAGGAAATTTTCTATTCTTCTTCCCACATAGCTCTCCCTCTCTCTTTTTTATAGTGCCGCTTTGTAGTTTTTTGCCTAGCTTCGCCACAGTTACACAGACACCTAGCTTAGAATGCCGGGATCCCACTGGTGAGCGTCGGCCATGCTCCCATTTGGCGTACAAGTCGATCAAGGTGTTGGAAGCGATCACGTCCAGCTGGTGATGTCCGGCTGCTTTCGCTCGCTCGAGTGCGACGCTCCTCGCCACCTTGCCTTTGACGAGCCGGCCCTTCTGCTGGATCGCGAGAGCGCTGCAAGCTTTGAAAACGGCAACGTAGGCTCGGGAACTTCTCGTCACACATCCGGAAGAAGCAGCGCAGGCCTCGCTCGCCATTGCCGAGCTGCGCGTAGCCGAGATCACACACGTCCAGGCGACCACATCTCGAGTTCGAAAGCTAAAGCGTACATGTCCAAAAGGCTGTTTGCCACAAAGAGATAACCTGACCTTGCTCCTGGAAGCCTGTTTGTGGTTCTCTTGTCCCGAGCCAGCCAGCCGAAGGCCTGGCAAGCCCTGATCTTCATGACGAAGGTCTGAGCCACCGGTGCCACCGTCTCGTCTCGCTGCATTCTCTCGAAGAGCTCCCAGAGGTTCCTCGCCATGGCCGCACTGGACATACCTCGGGAGATGATCGCGTTCCAGGAGATGGAGTCTCTTGTCAAGATGGATTGAGCAGGACTTTTCACTGGTGGCAGAAAAGCTCTAGTCTACCCGTTAAACACAGACGAAAACCAAAGCCAGGCCGGGGACTACGTAGCAGTCTTTAACAAAGCACTCCACGACGCTACAGCGGAGGTGACAAACGCTGCCAGTACGAGTCCCAGTCTTCCTTCCGACCTTGCGACTTCGCCGGAAGCTTGGCATAAGGATCAAGACACTCCTCCCGCAGGCTGGAACAGCTTTGCGACTTTGCAGCCAGTTTTCTACGTGCTGGGGCCTCCCTTTCCTCGTCTTGAACCGCGTTTGCTCTAAGCTCTCTCACCATTGTCGGCTGAGGCAATCCTCGACTGCGTGAGAGCTCAATACAAGTCTCTACTGGCTCCGCTGGAAGTGTACCTGAGCAAGCTCGGCTACGAAGAACCAGAGGCTAACCGTGTGCAGTCGGTCCCGGATCCTGGCGAACTGGCGTCGGGTGTTCTGGAGCATTTCTAGGGACTACTGAAAGAGTCTCGCGTTTGCGTCTCGGCTCCAAGGTGGCGGCGTCCTGAGTCGATCCAGGAAAAGGTTGTGAGTTTTGTGGAGAGATACAACCAACCAGCAGTACACCAAGGAGACCGAGACTTTTGTGATGCTGCAACTTCAAAGCCAGAAGACGTTATGCTCCTGAAGGCACGAGCTCGAGTACCTGAAAAGCGGAGATGAGCTCGAAGAGAGTCTACTCCCGAAGGCCAGGAGCCAGAGGCACGCCTCAGAGTGGGCAAGGCTGGACCAAAGACTGGATGAAAACAAAGGCAGCAGCGACTGGACTGGAAGAAATTCCTCGGCCGTGGACGGAGGACACGAAGCTGCTCGTGCTCACGCCAGAGGATCGGCTTGGAAGTTTTGGAAGTGACAGGCCGAGGTCTTCAAGCTCGGCAGCTAAAGAGGTATAACAGCTCTTGAGACTGCCACAGGGAAGCTCCAGAAGCTCGGTGTTTTTTGTAATAACTACTTTGGTGTATTTTTGCAAACTTTGTAAATGTATTCATTTCTTTTCAAGGAAACCACAGGGCTTTGTGTAGATCATCTCGTTTTGCCACTGCCAAAGCGTAAACTTCCATCTAAAAGCTGGCCCTGGAACGTTGTTCTATGGCACCGTTGCAATTCTGGCGTTGTTGGAAAAAGTTTAGAAGACTAAACCTGGAAGGTTGAACGTAGAACAAACAGCTCATTGTTAAACTTCAACTTCCATTTCGTTGAACATCAAACATCCTAGTTAGACAAACAGGATATGAGTTGACTCTCAGGCGTCTTTTTTGTAAATTCACGCTATGCACATTCCTTTGCCTTTTCAAGTTTTCATGATCGTTGATTTCATTGAGGTTGCCTTCAGCTGGTCTTGAAGCTGGATTGAAGTTCGCAGGTGCCAAACGTTGTTTCTCAGCTCGCAGGTCTTGCGTTGAGCGCAGCAACAACATAACTCAAAGTGCTGATAATCTCTCCAAAACGTTGACACAAAATCTCTCCAATCTCACACAGCATTTTTCTTCTTGGACACAGCGTTCTTTTCGTGGTCGTTGAGCAGCACCAACATGTCACTTGTGTTTTTCAAAAATGACAAGAAATTAGAACAAATTGAAAGACACACAAACCTGACAACATGAAGGTCGTTGAAGTATCATCAACTTTCAAAGATCGTTAGTTTTGTTATTCACAAGTTTCCCTTCATGTTGAGAGTTCCTTAGACCGTTGTTTTGCACTTTGCCTGTTTGAAAACGTTTGATGTATCATTTTAGCACTCTTCTTCTTGGGACATGCTGTGACATGGCGTTTTTCAGTTCTTATCATCGTTGAGCAGCACCAGCATGTCACTTGGCTTCTTGATGACAAGAAATTAGAACAAATCGAAACCTGGCAAACCTGGCAACGGGAAACTATCGTTGGTCGTTGATCAATTTTGTTCGTATTCAAACATTGGCCACTTTCCCTTTTGAGGTTCCTGGCCGTTGTTTTGCGCTTTGCTTGTTTGAGTTGTTTGAACATATCATCTTAGCTTGACTGAGTCACTGGCTCCTTTTGATTGCAATCGAAAAGAAATGGAAGGCGTCTTCAAACGTTGAGAGTTTCAACACAAAATCTCGATCTTACCTCTAGCCTTTCTTTTATCGTTGATCATATCGATGGCGAAAGCTCGTTCCTAAATTCTTGTCCCCAGAAAATCACTGTGTCTTAGACAGCATCAAAAGGGAAAGCCCTATCTAAACGAACTTATCTTAAGTAGCTGTGGAGAGGGACGAGGAATGGAGCTGATCAATGGGCAGAGTGGAAGGGTCGCTGACCCCAGCATCCATGAACCCTGGACTTGAGCTAAATATTCCGTAGTTTATAAAGGCAGGACATTAGTAAAAACTCTTTAAAGAAACACACCATGAAATGTCTCCGACGAGATGCATGTCGCCTTCGTTATCTACGTACACGGCTTGCCACTCGGACGTTCAGGTTCTCGTCAGTGCCGAACAGATGCTGCAGCTCCTCCAGGAGTTGCGTGTTGCATGTATCCCCAAAACTTGGACAAGTCCAAAGCTCGTCCCACTGCACCGTGTTTGTGAACCTTTGAAAAGTAGAAGAGATTCAAAGTCTGGCGCTTCAAATAAAGAATGAGATCTTACTTTGGTGCACGTCCTGCTTGGTTGCTGTTGTTGCTGCTGCTGGTTCCAGTTCTGGCCAGTAAAACACTTCCTGAAGCCGGAAGCTTCCAACTCGAGATCCTTGTCGACGTTGTCTTTGGCGGTGCTGGCCAAAGCTGTCTTTGGTTTCAACGAGAAACCAAATAGTTTGCACTCGCGGAATTCACTTACTGAGAGAGGACACATGAAAGAACAAAAAAGAGTTGTCATTACATAAGAAGTGAGGCTGCAAGTAGACTGGGCAACTTAAGAAAAGAGTGTCTGCCTGCTGATAACTGAAGCCTAAGCTGCTGCTGGTGCTGCTATCGCCTTTATGATGAGATGGTAGCCCCTCCTTTCCAAGGCTTGGCAATCTTTACCGAGTTACTTCAGCCCCAGAATCTGAGAGCTGTAGGAGACTTCCAGGAGAAAGTTTTCCCTCTCGTCAGCCTCGTACTTGTGAGATGTCTGGAAATTATCGGCCTGTAGGATGAGATGGTGAGATGATTGTCGGGACTTTTCGACTGAGAAGGACCAACCGTGAATTAAAAGTGCATGTAGAGTAACTCTCGAAACGTACTTATGTCTGCTGAGCATTGTTGGCCTGAATCTCTTCCCTTGAAACCGGGGACATTGGGGAGCAATAAATGGCTCTATCTCCATGTAACACCCTTCCTGTCTTTCGCTAGCCCCAACCGACCTTATATAAGAAAGGCAAAAGCTAAAAAATGCGTCATTTGGAAAACTTCTTACCTTTAGGAATATCGCCAATTCATCTAATAGTTCCCATATATCTGACACTACCGAGTGAGTGTGGTGAAACCAGCAAGTTTTGGAATCAGTCACTGCCGGAGGAGACAAGGTCCGTGCCTGGAGCTCTCTCTGGAGCTGGTGCAAAACCTCAGCAAAGGGAGGTGATGGAGAGGTTGGTGTCTCACCTATTCGGGATAGGAAATCACAAATGTACTCTGGAATGCCAGCCGCTGCTGGTGCTACACCCAAGGCCTGCCGGGCGTCTCTCTTATTGACTAATAAGAACTGAACAGACACAGACGTGGTCAACTTGACCTAAAGAGGAATCACGAATATTCCTCAATACTCCCGAGTTGAGATCTTTCTTCAGTTGATGAATCAGCTTCTTGCTTTTGCTGAGGAGCAAGCAGTCATCCACGTACAAAGCCAACAGCACCAGGAGAGCTCCCACTTGCTTAATATACACATTAGTGTCTGCAGAGAGACTCTTGAAGCCAAGGGCAAGAAGAAACGAGTTCATCTTTGCGTACCAGGCACGAGGCGATTGCTTCAGGCCATAGAGGGCCTTCTTGAGCTTGCACACCAAGTGCTCTCGTCCTTTGGCAGGCAGGTTGCTCAATGTAGACTTCCTCCTCCAAGTCGCCATTCAGGAACGCCATCGTCACATCCATGTGCTCGACGTGCATGTCTTCGTGAGCTGCTAAGTTGTAGAGAAGTCGAATTGATGCAAGCTTCACCACTGGTGAAAAGGTCTCATTCGACTCCTTCGACTTGTGAGAATCCTCTCGCAACAAATCTGACTTTGTAGCGCTTGTCTCCATCAGGTCCTGTCTTGAGCCGCAAGAGGAACTTGGTCTTGATCACCTTCCTCCCAGGTGGCAGCTCCACAAGATCCCAGGTCTTGTTCTCCATCAATGAGCTGTACTCAGCTTGACGAGCAGTGCGCCACTGATCCGCATCAGGTCTGGCAAGAGCTTCTTCCATGGTCTTCGGAACAAGTGCATCTCGGCCATGGCTGAAGAGAAGGAGAAGCTGGTTCTCGCCTTGCTCCCTTCCTCCATGCTAGAGTTGGCAAAATAAAAGACTCGATCATAAGAGGTCTCAGGAATTGGCACTGTCACTGATCGGTCTCTAGTAGCCTTGGTTTCTTGCCGAGAAGCCCACTTAGCTGCTTGCTTGTATGTCCAGCTCCCGCTCCCTGTATTGACGCCCAGCCTCTGTGAGTGCGCACGCACGGCCAGAACGTCTTAAACTGCCCTCACTATTTTCAGCCCTGGTCCTGCCAACAGTGCGCTCACCACCGTGGTCTTCCTCTCCGCCGACTGGGTTTGCTGTCCTAGCGCTCCCACTGGTTCCAACGCCTGCTGTGTCGAGTGGCAAGCCTTCAGCTTCAGGGAGCAAGCCCTCACCTCCATTTGGATCGCCTCCAGCACCATCCACGCTCTCTGCACCGTCCTCGTTCGCCGCCTCTACTTCTGCTTCTATTGCCAACTGAAATTCGTTGTTCTTTGCAGCTACTGCTGGATACTAGTGGCCATGAACAAGCTGCCATGGTCGTCATGTGTCCTCCAGAATCAAGGTGTCATCCTCACTACTTTCGCAACCTGCTGTCCTGGCAAAGTTGGCCGTCCACATCCTCCTTTGTCTTCCTGCCACTCTCTTTGCCTCAAAGTTTTCCGCCTCCTTAGCTTTCTTTGCCTCTTCATCTCAGCAATCTCGAGCCTAGTGCCCTGGTCTGTGCAATCTCTGGTTTCAAAATGTTACAGCGATCATTCTTCTTTTTCTTCTTGAACTTTTCTGGTTTGCTGCTCTCGCCCTGATCGTTTGTTGGTCCTAGTTTGTCCCATACTGTGACAGATCGTTTCCCTTTCCTGCGAAGAATGCCAATTCTTTCTCATTCAAGCTCGCTTGCCCTGACTTGAGAAAACCCTCCAACGCTGTGAGATTGGCTACGATCTGGCTGAAAGTGTTACTGGAACTTAAATGATGCGACCCTGCGAGTTGCATTAGTCCGCTAAGCCCCTTGAAAGCTGTGATCAGCTCATCTTCATCAAACTCTTTATTTGAACTGCATCGATCTGCTTGGCGATGTCTACAAGAGCACTGGCAAAATCACTTATGGATTTTGTCTCCCTATTACGGCTGTTCAGCTGTAGTTTGAGTTCAACAATCTTGCTCTGGTTGTTGTACCAAGGATCACACACACAGCATCCCAGTTTTCCTTCACCATCTTGTCATGTCAAGGTAGCTCTGATATTTCTTTCCGAGGCCTCGTCCCAGGACCCCTAAAGCTTTGTTATTCTTGGCGTCCCACTCCTTTTCTCATCCGCATCGTCCTCTGGCTTGAGGCTGCTCTCGATCACGCTCCAGAGATCCTTTTTCATTCAGTAAAATAGTATCTGAGGTTTCCATGACTGGAAATCTTTGCCATCGTACACTTCAAGGTTAAGGAAGATGGGGTGCCATCTTTCTTTTCAGAGTGGGACGTGATCGCTCCGATACCATATTCGGGATAGAAATCACGAATGTACTCTGGAATGCCAACCGCTGCGATGGTGCTACGCCTGCTGGGCGTCTCTCTTATTGACTAATAAAAACTGAACAGACACGACACCTAAGAGGGAATCACGAATATTCCCTCAATATCACTTCTCTTTGCTGCGCGTCTCATCGTAGAGTTTAAGAGCCTGTTCGATATCGTAGAGCTAGTATCAAACTCGAAACTCGATCAATAAAACTTACTTGCGGAGATGGACTTGTTTGGAAGCTCCCTTGAAGGAGTTCTCACTCCGATCAAGCCGCGAGTTTCTCTTGGAGCCATTCGGGGCAGAAGTTGGAGTCAGTCCAGAGGTCTTTGCCGGTGAAAGTGTGGACTATTTTCCTGAAGAAGAAATTTAGGATGTCTAAAGTTGTGCTACCTTTGTTGGATCCTTGACTAGCTACTCCCTGCTCATAAA
>JAPFRF010000492.1:0-10650 GCA_029282475.1 Phrynocephalus forsythii | reverse complement strand
GAACTATTTTCGAATTCGGCGACGACGTTTGCTAATCGTGCTGCAGTTCAGAATTAAGGTAATCGTCAATTGACACTAGTTTGCACATCCATGACGAGCATATATGAACAGCTGAATCGATGGGATGATGCTGTTGCAGACTGTTCCAAAGCACTTCAGAACTCGATCCAAATCACGTCAAGGTATACAATATTTCTGATTTTGAGCTAACGCGAACAATGCCGTCGCAAGAGCAGGCACTTCTTCGTCGTGGAGTGGCTTACCTGAAATAGGAAGGCCGAAGGCGGCCTTGAGAGGTGCTCACTCGGTTTAGAGTTTATGACGTCTGAATTCCACGTTGCAGATTTAACCGCTGCATTTGATTTGGATCCCATCTTGTAAGGAGGCCTCGACCTTGAAAGAAAAGGCAGAAAGAGCTGTTCGGAAGAAGCAAAAGACGATGATAAGCTTGCAGACAGTTGTAAAAGAATTTCAATAGAAGAGGTTGGAGTGAAGATGAATCCCGTTCTTCTTCAGCGTTGCTAGAGATGGAGTCGAACTCCAGCCCTTCGAACTCGGTGACCAAGACGCAGAAATTTCCTCAACGTGAAATATCTACGAAAGAGAGTGTTCCCTGAGGTGATTTCATCTATTAAGCTTATCTCTATATAGATGTTCGATGCCAATCTTTTAACTTTTGCAGGGCGAGCTAAAGATCCTATCTCGAACGTAAGCTCTCCCTGCGCTGGAGGAGAACACTTCGTACATTCCTATGCGAGCTGGGCCGATGGTGATTGAGGAGATCGTTGAGACGGCATCTAGCGCTTTCCATTTGAAGTTTACTGATGTGATGACCTTTGTGTAGAAATGCGAGCCTGAGGAATCATCGACGGCGTGTCGGCCTGAAAAATACCAATGACGCTCGAGAAGAAGCAAACAAGCAGCGAACAATCGGGAATGAACATTTCAAGTCTCAAGATTACTGCGCAGCGATCATGTTACAACAAGAGTTTGAGTTTGAATCCTGGCGTCGCGGCAACTTTTGCAACTGAGCACTCTGCTATCTAAAGGTAAATTCTAGTGTCTGGTGTTATGCGCCAACTTTGTTTGCATTGCAGATGAGAGATTGGAATACCGCAATATCGGATTGTTCTGAAGCAATTACTATAGATTGTGGATATGCGAAGGCATACTACAGGAGAGCATTGGCATTTGAAGGCCTTGGTGATCTTCGAGGGGCCCTCAAAGACCTACAGGTCCAACATGTTTTTTTTTTTTTCTATATAGGAAAATATTTTCTGTTAATTCTTCTTCTATATCTTCAGGCCGCTCTGAAATTGCAACCGGATGATTCAGAAATTGGTGAGAAGCTCAGGACTATCAAGCGAAAGCTTCCCGAGTATCATTTGTCAAAGAGTCATCCCAGGAAGAGGCTGGCAGCGACAAGAATCTTGAAGAAACCTCGGGAAGGAGCCCTTCGATGCACGAAATAAAGACTCAGATTGGCGAAGGAGCTTGCATTCCAGTGTCTCAACCACAAGAGCGTCCAATAGCTCCTGAACGGAACGTCAGACAAGCCAGGGCAACGACAGTTCCTGAAAAGCCCAGGACCGCGATAGAGGTTCCAGCGATCGTGTGAACGACTACAAAGGCCAATCACAGCTGCCAGAGAGTTCATCAGCAGGATCCACATTGATGAGTATCCGGGGATTTTCAAGAAGAGAACCTGAGCGTGGAAGTCCTGAGGATCATTCTAAAGTCGTTGCAAGCTGCGTTCATGCCACACGATCCCGCGGTAAGTTCTATCTTTCTATCTCTTCTTCTACCTTAACGGGAAGATTCTTCCAGGAACAATGGCGGTGCTTGGGGCTGGTGAAAGTGAAGCGTTTTGGGCTTATTTTAAAGCTTCTGGCGCCCTGTGAGAAGAATACATTCCTGTCAATCTTCGACTGGCTTCGTCACTCATGGCGCTCCTCTTCGACTGTGCTCAGGAACTTAAAGCACATTTCTACTGAGCTTTACTGTAGACGTGAGGCTCCTAAACAGGTAATTGTTGTTGGAAACGTAAATTGCATATTGACAACATTAATACAGCGGTGCTCCTTTTGGCGGGTCAAAAATAACCAGGTTTAGAACTCTCATTTAATGGAGTCACACATGAACGACAGAACCAAAATCGAAAGCAAAAGCACCAACCTTCCTCACTCGACAGGTAAAAGGAGGAGGAAAAGACACGAATATAAGCAGCGGGCGAGGGGAAAGGATCGAACGGGCGAGAGGATGCAACTCTCTCGCATTTTGCTCGCCGTCGTGCTCCAGTGGATCCTTTGATTTGGACTTGGCAGCAAATGCGAGCTCTCCGCTCGTTCCCGCGTACTTCATCTTTGGAGACTCCCTGGTTGACGTTGGCAACAACAACCATCTCTTCACGCTTGCAAGAGCAACTTCCATCCGTATGGAGTCGACTTGACACGCACATTGCAACGGGCGATTCAGCAATGGGAGAGTCCCAGTCGACTACCTGAGTAAGTCACCTTTGCAAGTCTTTTGTGTGTTAACTTTGTTTTTGTTCTTTTTCCCGTCGTGAGTGAACAGCTGAGCTTCTGGGACTGCCTTTCGTTCCTGGCTTATCTGGACCCCTCTACCAAAGGCAGCAAGCTTCTCCTCGGTGTCAACTTTGCGTCCTCGGGATCTGAATCCCTTAATTTCCTGGAAAGATTTTCGTAAGTTCTGTCAACAGCAAATCTGGAGCTGACCCTTGCTTTGGAGCGTTTCTTGCAGGGCCAGAACATGCCAATGGGCTCTCAACTGAAAAGCATGCACAAAGTTAAGCAGGAAATCCAAGAGCTATTGGAGAAGAACGCACGAGGACGCTTCTCAGCAAGGCCTTTCGTTCTCTGTTGTCACGGGAGGTAACGACTATCTCAACAATTATCTCGTCAGGCCGAGGGAAGAACTCCCGCTCAATTCCAGGCCTTGCTGCTGTCCAGCCTCAAATCGCAATTGCAGGTTCGTTGCTTTCAAAACTTAAAGCGTTCGTCACGGGACGAAGCTCTAAATCCTTTCCTTCTTCGTTCCCGGAACTATAACAACATCGGTGCTCGTAAGCTGCATGTCGTGAGCATGCCTCCCATCGGCTGCCCCCAGTCCCTCTTCAAATTCGGCAGCAAGAACGGCGAGTGCATAGACTTTCAGAACAAACTCGCGGTGGACTACAATGTAGGACTCAAGTCCTCCTCGTGGAGGTGGAGAGAGATCTCTTTCAGGTCTCAGGACCGTCTACACGGACTCACTTTTCTCGTTCATGTCCATCTACAACAATCCAAGCCAGCACGGTGAGCATCTCAAGTTTTATCCTTTGGACCTCCGGGTCTCTGGGTTTTATGTCTTACTTTCTCGAGCAGGATTCAAGGTCACAGGGACTGCTTGCTGCTGTGGTATCGGTCCAGAGGCTCTTTCTTCTGTCTGCCCAAAGTTCCATATTGGCTCCAATCATCGCAACACATTTTCTTCGATGAGTTCCATCCTACTGCTGGAGTTGCTCGCGATGTTGCTATCAAGGCCTTTCGTGGAGGGCCGATGTAAATCACCCGATCAACGTCTATCAACTAGTTACTCCAGTTGAAACTATAAAAATAAATTACATTGCCGGGTTCCACCTTGGATTTATGGTTTCACTAGATGTCAGCGGAGAGAAAACAAAAGCAAATTCCGTAATTGAACTTGGGATCCTGACTGACGAAAATGAGTAAATGGTGTTGAGCAAAGGTTGCGATGAAGCGTGTCCACATGGTCCAGATGCAAATTAAATGTCTTTAATAACATTTACTTAGAGGAGATTGCTTAGCGGCTCTATGCAAAAATAGAGCCAAAATAGAAGGTGGTGGTGCCTCATATAATGTCTGCATCTAATGCCACGATACTTTTGCCACCTTTTATTAGCTATACAAGTGCATTCTAGTCCACCCTTACACTTAGTTTGCATATGTTCCTTAAATGAATGGTTGAGAATTCCTAATAACCAAGTGTTCTCTTTCTTTAAAGATTATATCGATACCGGATGAAAAAGTATCAAGTTTTTTCCATGGAGTTCCTCAGCTGGCTTTCAGCCACCGGAAGAACGCGGGTCTGAGCGTCCAAAACGATGGTCGACGAGCAGGAGCCCAAAATGTGGTAAAGGAGGTGTCAAAAGAGGCAGGGATCGAGGTCGCGAACTTCATAGCCACGGCAATTCCACCGGTGTTTGATCTTCTGGGAGCTCAAAACGCAGAGAAGGATCAAGAGAGAGCTCTTGGAGATGCTGCTCGATTATAAGTTAAAGAATGCCATAAACTTGATCTAAAGTTACCTTTAACATGTTTAGTAAGGTTTAGGCTAGAGATCGCGGGGATTCTACCGGATGGGCAGCGATCGAATGGCTTGCAAGCCGTGCTTGGAGAGCTTCGCTCAATCCGGACTACGATCCAGACGCGGCGGTGACAAAGAAAGACGAAGAGGAGGAGGAGGAGGGATCGTGGCATTGAGGAGCTCGAGGGGTAGCGCCAGCATTGACGACGAGAAGAAGCCACTCACAAAGAAAATAAAGCTCTCGATGCGAAGAACACATCCAATCTATTGTATTGTCTCTACAATCTGGGTGGAAATCTCTCCTTGGCGAAGAGAGATTCAAACGAGCCTTAAACCTAGAGTGATGCTTTCTTCGTCCGCGAATGCAGCGCTTCCAGCGCTCGGCCCGGCAGCTGCCAGGATTTCGCGCTTCCAGGGCAGCGATTTGCTGCAGGAATCACGGCAGCGGCAGCGCGAAGCTGGAGAGATCGACCGGGGTGTGGGATCGATTGAGCAGGATGCAGGGATTTTGCCCGCACTGCGGCGTTTTGCCTGGTCTCGGGATTCAGCGTCAGCGATTCCGCCCGAGCTGAGGCCGTCCCGCCCGTCGACGATGTGGCTGGGTTGCCCGGCGTCCGCGATTCCAGATCTCGCCAAGAAGAAGAGGCGGTAGCCGAGAAAGCCAGGGAAGAGCTCAAAGGTTCCGTCCAGGGTTCTTCGCGCAAAGGCGAATGAGAGGACGCCTGGCGGTGCTAAAGACGATCGAGGAGGAGCCGGGCAACTTGGTGGCTTATAAGGGCTTTTGCTCTCGCTCAGGATGGAGAATGGCGAGGTGAGGGAGGCGATTGAGGTTCTGGGGAAGGATGATCGAGTTGGAGCCGGAGCATCTCGAGTATAGATTCATGAGAGCCAGAGCTTACGGGTTTGTTGGGGATGTGGAGGCATTCCAGGGAGGAGTTCCGGGAGCGTGAGATCCAACCTTTCTCCGCGAAGGCTTTGCAAGTCAGTGAGTAATCGATCGTTTTCTTCGAGTTCTTAGAAGCGTCATTGTGGTTTTCTTGCTCCAGGGACTGGCTTTAGCTATGGAGAAAGCTGGAGAAGACGACTCCCAGGTTCTAGAGATGATCCATGCCGCCATAAAAATGCGATTGATCAGCAGCAAATCTTTGCAGCTCGCAACTTCAAGATGCTTCTCGGCCAGATTCTTACGTCTCAGGTATAGAACAAGCTTTCTTCGTCCCTGTCCAGCTTTTGTGAGATTTTTCTTTCCTTGTTCTAAGCTCCAGTGCTGGATTTCTTCCAGGTGAAGCTGACACAGGCTCTCGAGCAGTACGAGGGACCAAGGAAGATCCATCCGACATTCGTCCATATCTGCCAGGTGAGTGACGGAGAACTTCACGAGAACTTCCAAGTTCTTCGATTAGCCTCAAAGTTTCTGTAAACGATTTCTCCAGGGATTGCTCTACGATTATCTCGGCGAGAAAGAGAAGGCCAAGGGATGCTACAAACGATTCAAGGAGCTGCTGCCCCGAGAGCTTTCCACAGTGCAAGTACCTCGACGATCTCTAGGTGAGCGATGAAGAAGAAGAGAAGGAAGGAAAGCTCGCCTCGATGCAGCAGCCAAGCTAACGATGCAAGACAAGGCACAAGCAAGGGGGAAAGAAAATAAGAGCGAATATGCTTCCGAAGTGGGGATTCCCGGTCTGTGGGGCGGATTGATGGCGCCAGACGTCTCCAGGAGCTCAAGGCGCTGGATCCGGCCAAGCGGCCGCGAGTGAAATCGCTGCTCTCCGTCGAGATCGAGAGAATGCAAAAAGGTTCTTGCTATCTTTCTTGATCGCTGTAGCGGATTCTAGACTCCTGGAGGCTAATCCCGCAGGGATTGATCGAGAACGAGGCGAAAACGGCAATGCGCTGGAGAAAATTCCAGTTGCTGCTCCAGAGCCGCGCCACACCACTGTGAATTCGTTTAGCTGATCAAGATGATAAGAGCGTGAAGGTAGTTCTCATTTTTTTCTTTTCTCTTTTGTCTAGTTTAGCGACTCGCTTGCTTTCTTGTCGTTTGAAGATCTACATTGGAATCGAGGGTGCCTCCGACAAAGTATCTTCGAAGTTCCAGGACGAGTTTTTCGAGATCAAGATCGAGGATTTGGGAGGGGAAGAACTACCGCTGTAGAAGTTCCTAGGCTCCAAAGAGCGGCAAGTTTTGAAGAAGATGATCAATCTGATGAAGGTAACTTCATGGCTGCATGGTTTTGGATCGATCGTGACCTTGTTGTTGCAGAATATGTACGACGAGGGCGACGATAACATGAAGAGAACGATTGCTCAGGCATGGACCGACGGCGGGCCAAGCAGGGAGGACTGTGAATCCTGCTTAGATTGATGATTTTCTCTCTGCGAAATTAATCTATCATGCGTTGTTACTGATCGTGGATTGTGCTTTTTGCTCAGCGTTTATCCCTCTGCTAAAGTAAGTGTTTTTTACTATTCATCCGGTGCTTATGATGGAACACTTTCTACGAGCTCTTGGTTTTAGTTTTGGTTTGTCTAAGATTTTACTTTACAATGCAGGTGTACAAAGTTTGCTCAGGCTCGCGAAGTTCATTGGTAGGGCAACAAGGTGCCAGAGAGTAGCTCATTTGGTTGAGAGCGTGTGACTGAAAATCACAAGGTCGGTGGTTCAATCCCACTCTCTGGCATAAAGCTGTATGGTAGTCATGTATGTCCATGGTTTTGTTTGGCATAATGTTGCATTGTATTCTTGCTGCAAGCTCTAGTCTAGATTTTTTCAAGAAGAAACAGACCTAGGTTTATCTTGGCAGGATCATGCGCGCTTGGAAGTTTTTGCTGCATTATATTGTTGTTGCCTCGAGTTTCCCAACCATTTTATTACCTTTTGCTGTTTTTCATCAATTTTAGCAATGCATAAAGCATGCTCAGGCTTGTGAATATCTTCATGAGGGCAGCACGATGCCGGAGTAGCTCATTTGGTCAGAGCGTGTGACTGAAAATCACAAGGTCGGTGGTTCAATCCCACTCTCCGGCATTATAAACTTATCTTTAGTTTCTGGGAGACGTTCACGAAGAGGTATGCCGTTTTCGATCAGTGAGTGAGAAAAAGCAAGTCTCCTTCAGTGAAAGTAGCGCTGTGATCAAGATGGTGAAGCAACAGCGCGACAACGAATCTCACGCTTGTGCTCTTGGTTTTCTTCCAGAGATTTCAGTGAAGCTCCAGGATGCCGATCGTTCACCTGGTGGAGTACGTCCTTCTTTCAAAGTCCGGCACTGGGCTTCGGCCGAGAAGCGAGCCGAGATGGTGAAACAACTTAACAAGCTGCGGGCCATCAACGGCGTCCTCCACCCCCGGCCGGACCGGTGCTGTCTATATGGCCGGCGCACGAAATTTCTCAGCGGTGGCTACACGCACGTCCTCCACTCGCGGCACCAGAACAAGGCGGCGCTGGCCGCGTTTTCGCTCCACCCAGCGCAGATTTACTGCATGGACAAGTTCGTGAATCCCATCTGCGAGTCCGTCTTGGCGCTGGACTGGGAGTCGAGCGTCGAGAAGCACGTCGACCAGTTCTTCGAGGCAAAGAGGATCGTGCTGTGCCGGCTCAAGACGGGGTGTGCGGCGATGGCTGGAGCAGCTCGTCTCGGAGATCGCCGAGGCGAGCAGGACGTCGAGCTTCGATGGGGCGGCCCCACTTTCTCGCCGGTTCGAGCGAGGGGGTTTGATTTCGGCTACCTGGCGTTCTTCCGCTGGATCGACGAGGTGGAGCTGATTGACAACAGCCCGGAAGTGGTGCTGGCGAAGCTTCAGGCGAGGCCGTTCGTGGAGGATTTCATTCTCGTGGATTACTGGAACGAGACGGGCATGCAGGCCGAGAACTCGCCACTCGCAGAGCCCGGCCACGAATACGTTTGAAATTTCAAACTTGAATTTGCAATGTTATGTTGCAGGCGCGCGAGTAGTGGGAGTTTAGATTCTAGTCTTTCCAGCCGGAGTTTCCAGCGGATGAGCTTCAAGACGATTTGGCGATGATCTACACTTAAACAAGGCGCTTAGCCCAGTTCGAGCTCCTTGCTCCTGACACCTTGCTCCTTGCTTACCATACTAGATTCTAATATATTCTGTACTGACCACAGTATGGGATCCTTGCTGTCACAGAGGAGGCAGGTGACAGGATTCCAAACCAGGATTGCCATAAGACACTTTCAACAGATTGCTTGAGTAAGATTTATAGAAATCCTTTTCAGATAAATGCCTAGTTGCTTTTAGAACTTCAGTTTCAGCACCTATTGTGGTAACAGCTAGTACTATATTGGATCATATCAAATTATATATGATGCTTCCAAACGGGGTGATTGTATCGTGCGAGCAAGAAACCAGCTATTCTCTTTCTATATTGGATTTAATGGTGTTTACTTGTGATAGCAAACATCCATCAATCAGTAGTGGCAATGGTGTCCTTGTTGATATATCAAGGATATTGATAGCATAAATCTTTTTGCATGTATTAGCACTGAGTATAAGAAAAAGTAATGATTCTTTAGTTTTCAGTTATAACCTAGTATTAATAAAATACAATATTAGTAAAAAATTAAAATATAAAGGTGTGTTATTTTTGGATAATAGAATGGAAGGTGGCTTCTTATGGATGAAGTGACTAGTTTGATTTGCTAAATGCAAAGTAGTTCACTTAAAATAATGAAATACAATTTATAAATTTATGAATATTATACACAACAGTAGTAAATGAACATCAACCATTAGATGGTAAAAATGCATTCTAGGTATCGTCACTAGTACAAACAAGTACATGCAAATTTAAAATTCACAATATAAAGGTTTTTGTCAAACCACTATAAACTAAGCACATTTTTATTCTCTTAGCTTTTAAAGAAGTAGAGAATACAAATTGTCATTTCAGAAATTAATATACTATAAAACTAAGAAAGCAGTAAAAGTAGGGTGGAAATGTTTTAAGAATATATAAAAGTATAATGAGAAAATATTAAATTAGAATAAAGTAGTTTACTTATATTTATTTTTTCTATATAAATACATCAGTTTAAAATTTTCTTAAGTAAAAAATTCATAATCAGTTTGAATAAATAAGTTAAAACTCGTTTATATATATATATATATATATATATATATATATACATACATACATACATATATACAAAATATACATATATATATCCTTTTACACTTTATAATACAAATGGTCAATACAAAGAATAAAATTGTTTTTGTATAATTTCATTATTTTCAAGACTTATCTGCAACAACTTATCACCAAAAGTTTGAGAACCTTAAAATTTTAAATACTCATGATAATACACAAATAATTGCAATTTTTTTATCAACTAACAAATAAGCTAAAATTAGTATATCAATACCTAACAAAGTATAGTACTGAAATATCTATATCACAAGGAATTTTTAATGTAATTATTAAATTTAAATAAAAATGACTTTAACAAAAACTATATTTGGATAAATGGTTTGGAAAGTATTATAAATGGTAACTTTAATGAGATACATATAAATTCTTTATATTATTTTGAATGTGATAAGTTAATTAAAAAAGAGAACTTACTTGCAATACTATTATACTAAATTTGATAGTAAATTATATTCATTTTGCTACTTCTTCATAACTACTCCTTATCCTAAATCAATCTTGTATACTAGTGATTTTTTTAGTTTCTTAAATAGAAAGAATATTTTTTTTTGAATCAAATTATATTAAAATGTACTCAAAAATAATAAGATTTGGGAGATGAGGGCCAAGTGCATGGCTACGATGCCATACTAATATTAGCATAGTGGGTTTTTGCAGTCGCTGGATTGGTTTCAACTGACCACTCGCCTCCTGTATATAAGCTAGGTTTTGGGCTAATTGATATGCACATTTTGTATTCCTTCCATATTCCATACACTCACATTGGTGGAGATGAGGGGCACCTTTGATTGTCCCCGGGAGTGCTTGGATTTGGGATTTCATTAGATTTAACTTTTGCATTGTCTAGATCTAGCTTTTTCTATTTCCCTTCTTTGTTCTTTTCCTTTCAGATTTTGGTTTAGATCTAGCTTTTGCTTGTCTAGATCTACCATTTCTTTCCAGCTTTTGTCATTCTCTCTTTTGCTCTTTCTTTTATTCATCTTCATTGCCAATCCGCACCCTCCTTTGACTTGGGCGTTATTCGGTTCAATTGCTTGATGCTATGTGCTTGTACTGAAACAACCAAACTCGGCCTGATGGCGGTATTCACGGCATATGGTACAACTCCTCCTGTTCTTGGTGCCAACTTCGCTCGCCGAGTTCTTTTGAG
>JAPFRF010000467.1:0-10971 GCA_029282475.1 Phrynocephalus forsythii | reverse complement strand
TTATTTATTTAATCATCAAGTAAACTCCAATTTATAAACCAGGTTAAGTTTAATTGGAATATTACTGAATCCTAAAGATGGCGACACCAGCAGCTCCAATCTTTCGCTCAGAAAATCGTACCCATTCACAAGCTCGTCCAGGAGATCCCACAAAATGAATATCTCTTGCTTTTCCTTCCTTTCATCCGAAGCGAAGATCAGCAATCTGCGAGTTGAATCTCTCAATGTTGAGTCGAGAAACTTGCTCGTCTTATCAAAATATCCAGAGTTTCGAGCGGAGGCCAATTTCGCAAGCCGTGGTCCCTCACTTCTATCTCTCGCGTTCTACAAATCCAAAACCGACATCAGAGAAGAACACGATGAAGAAATTCGAGTCCATCTCCCGCCGCTGACCGAAGTCTAGGAAGCCCAAGGTGACGTAAGTTTACATGAATGTCTTGTGCTGATTCTGGGATATGGTGAAGATCTCGAGCATGAGCGCTTGATGGCAAGATTTTCGGAATTAGAAGTCGAAGAAGTGGCAGCAGCTGCTAAAGAGTTGGAGGACGAGTATGATCAAGATGGTTTTTTCCGAGCATGATCAAGATGGTTTCTTCCGAGCTGAAAGGACCTCCATGTAAGTTTTTGAGCTTCGATTGTTTTGTTTCAAAAAGTCTCTGATAAAACTTCTCTTTTTTTTCCAGTTTGAGATGTGGGCTTGAAAGACTTGAAACACGACGTCTCGACTGCTCCAGATCGTCCTGAGAAGCGAAATCACGACAAGAAAGCCGAAAAGTAGTCATGATCTTCGGGAGACCGATATTATCTATACAAAACAAGGGAGAGGCTATGGATCCAAAGAGCCGACGAAGCTCGCAGCAGGAACTATCAAAGGTAAATTCGTAGAGCTCAAGAAAATATCTCAGAAACATGTTTTTTGTTTCCAGGTTTTTGTCTCTGTGGTCGATCGAGCACCAGGGGACGCTGTTCTTGAGCTGCGACCAATCCCGGTACCAAAGCACCTCCATGCCAATGTCTAGGTTCAAGCAAAGACATGGTGGGTGAAAAATCGCAGATTTTTATTTGTTTTGGATGAGAAAATTTCCCAAGGTGAGAAGTTTTTCTTCCAGAAAAAGATATGAGATTACTTGAAAGATGTGAATGTTGAGCTTACAGGGTGTCTTGCGAGCCTCAAGTCGTGTCGAACACTCTCAAGCGTGAGAGAGCAGCACAAGCAAGTAAATCCAAGCTTGACCTCGAGAACGATCGCAATCTCTACAGCCGCATTTCCAACACGCTGATCGAAGATGTATGGGGAAGTGTGGCAGCGCCGACGATGCCCGCAAAGTTTTTGCATCGATGCCCGAGAGCTCCAGATCTCCCTTCACGCTCTTCTCCATGCTGGTAGCGTTTGCTCGCAATGGACACCTCCGGGAGGCCAAGGGAGCTCTTTGACGAGATGCCCGAGAAGGAGCTAAGCGCCTGGAGCGCGCTCATGTCGGCGTATGCCCGATCAGGGCATATGGACGAGGCGAAACACTCTTCGATCGAATGCCCGAGAGGGACGTGATCTCCTGGACTGCGATGCTCAATGCCTACACGGAGAACTCGTTAGTCGAGGAAGCGAAGAAGATCTTCGATGAGATGCCTGTGAGAGACGTCGTGTCGTGGACTGGATTGCTCGTCGCGTATGCCCAAACCGGCTATGTGATAGAAGCGAGGAGAGTGTTTGAATCCATGCCCGAGTGGGACACTGTATCCGCGAATGCGATGATCACTGCATGCATCGATCCAAACGTTAGCGAGGCGAGGAAGATCTTTGAGATCTTACCAGCGAGGGATCTTGTGTCGTGGAACGCCACGATCGCTGCGTATGCCCAAAACGGGTATATGATCGAGGCCAAGGCGCTGTTTGATTCCATGCCCGAGCGCAATGCCATCTCCGTGACCACGATGCTGTCGACATACGCGCGCAGGATCGCAAGCTCAACCTCGCCAAGAGCCTGTTTGATTCGATGGAGGAGCGAAGCACAGCGTCATGGAATGCGATGCTCGCGGCCTATGCTCAAAACGGTCATCTCGAGGAGGCCAAGATCATCTTTGACACGGTCCCTGAGCGATGCGTGGTGTCCTGGAACGCGATGGTCTCAGGCTACGCGCAGAACGATCGCCTGGAAGAAGCCCGGGAGCTCTTCGATCGAATGCCGGGCAGAAATATCTCGTCGTGGAACGCGATGCTGGCGGCATACGCCCAGCACCGGACGTGATCCACGCCAAGCACCTGTTCTTCGCAGATCCCCGACCGCGGCCCCGCGGCATGGATGTGCCTGATCCTCGTCCACACCTTACACTGGCCAGATCGATCGCGCGGACAAGATCCTGGCGACAATGCCGGATCCCAGCGCCGTGGCTTGCAATGCCGTGCTGGTGGCCTACTCCCAGATCGGCCGCTTCGATCGCGCCGCGGATCTTCGTGTTGATGCATCTGGAAGTTGCGGCGCTGATGAGACGAGCTTCACATGCCTTCTCCTGGGATGTAGCCACAGCGGCGACATTTCGAGGGCGCGATCGATCTTCCAGTCCCTGGCCCTGGATTTCGCCAAGATCGCGCGGAAGCAGCTACTGCGGGATGATCGATGTGCTGAGCCGTGCCGGGCACCTGTGTGACGCGCAAGAGCTCCTGGAGACTATGCCTACGAGCGATGCCGCCGATTGGAGATCTCTGCTCAAGAACCACAAGAGAAGAGGACGATGTAGCAGCAGTAGTGATTCACGCGAAGATGTGGATGAATCCAGCAGCGCTGTGAGGAGGAGTCCCTCGCGCCAAGGGACGCGCAGGGGTATATTCTCCTTGCCAACATGTTTGCTCATTAGGAGAATATTCTACAAAATTTTAGCCGCTTCGGTACAAGTACTCCATGTCCACCACCAATGAGTCGCTACCATCTCCAGTGGCTTGCAGCTGAATGGAGGCGTAAGCCATGCGCCGCCCACTGCGTGTGCACCTCGACACCATATCTCTGGACAAACTTGACGATGCGCTTGGAAGCAGGACGGTAGCAACGAGAAGAGCAGCATCTTCTCCCTTCGCTGGCTAGCCTGAAACCCAGGTGCCAGTACTGAGTAACCGATGCACCCTGGGCATGCTCGTCTCTGATCAACTCCGGCCAGCTGATGCTCGGATCACTCGACGAGCGTTTGCCTGCCGCAGAGCCACCAAGCCGGCCCGATAGACGCAAGATCCTTGGAGAGCCGCTCCAAGTGTTGGCGGTCTTGTAAAGAACTTGTAAGAATATGCAGATAGGGTAGCGCAAGGCTTGTCAAGAAGGCGGCCCTTCCGACCCGGATCTTTGGTCTCTAAGATGAGCACGGCAGCGAAAAAGTCAAATGATAGGCCCGTCGCCTGGCAATGAAGTGGTCGGCGTTTCACCACTTCCAGAAGGTTCCCCAGGCAAGCTCCGGCTTGATCTCAACAAGCATGACGAGAATCCATTCGCTCATGATCAGAGCTTCGACCTTGATATCAGGTTCCGCATCAAACCCACGACTGGAGACTCCGTGACCCTCAAGAACGTTAGGAATCGTGCTCCTCAAATACTTAAGCAGCATCTCTGCGAAAGCAGCTTGCGTTGCCACTTGTCATCGAAGAACTCATCTCCATGGCACTGTGGACGAAACTCAGTCGACCGCGTCTGGCACACAGTGCTTCTTGAGTGTAGCCCTGAACGGCTCGTTTGCATAGGCAGGGGCACTGCGCTAGCGGATATGCGACCCACCATGGACCAGGGGTCATCCTGTTCCTGCACGAAATCGCAAAGAGATTGAGTGTCTATTTAGGATCTGCTTTACCGTGTAGACATGAGCAGCCCTGAGACATAGTCAACGCCCCTGGAGCCTGACATAGCCCTTGTATCCATCTCCATCGAGGAACCATCCGCTACGTTGGACGTGTAAAAATCAAACCCTAAATGCTAAACATTTTTTAAAGTTTTAAACATATTTAAAATCTTTTAAACACAGTTTAAATTAAATGCTTTTAAACATGAGGATATCCATTGACTTGATAATGTTTAAAGGCACGTTTCATTTAAAAAAGCTTAATCATTAAAATATTTTCATCATGTTTAAATGTTTAAACCTTTTTCTTTTTAGCATGATTAAAAATTTAAACCCTGGTATTTTAGGGCTCTTGGGATCAGATCTATAGGCGCTCACAGGAATCAAATGCGATCGCTGCTCACGCCAAGGATGAAGAGCTCGTCGGATCGGCCGACAGGTACTGCCATTTCCCTTGCTCGATTCCCCTCCTCCTCCTCCTCCTGTGCTCTTCGATCGGGAGCGGCATCAGCCAGCTGCTCAAAGACAGCCCTCTCGTCGGATTCTCGGCCGATCTCGGCATGATCCAGCACCAGCTGCGCGGCCGCGTGACCATCCTCGACGACTGTAGCTTCCCGCGTCACGGGATTCGACATGATCCAGGGCTCGCCCCACGTCTGCTGGTGGGGATCTCTGGGCGAGGATTTTCGCAACCTCACGCAGGGATTCCCAGTCTCGGCCGCGCCGCTCAACCGCACTCTCTCAGCGACGACATGGAATTCCAGCTCCTGGAGAATGTGACTTGGGAAAAATCAAAGTCCTCGCGGTCTGGGACGAGCACAGCCTCGGGACTTTGGTCACGTAGTTTCTCGACTCGAGCTGGAAGAATTCGAGCTCTTCTTCTTCTTCGCAAAGAAAGGTTCCCATACAGTCTTGGAGAATTGCGTGGAGCTTAGCCCGCTATACAGGCTAAGGTGGAGCTTTTGCTTCCAGGGAATTCTAGCTCGCTTCCAGGGAATGGTTCTTCGGTGGATATAGCGCTCGAGGCAGTGGTGCCGGAGACGAAGTATATGGCGTTTGGATGGGCGATGCCAGGGAAAGAGAACTACTTGATGATGAACGCGGACGTGGTGGTGGCGGGGTTTAGAACAGGGACACCTTCGCGGAGGACTACATCAGCAAGTATAGCGAATGCAACTGGGACTTTCAGAATCCATCCGGTGTGTGTCCCGACGTTGTTTACGACAGTAGCAGCGACAACAGCACCACTGTGCTTGTCCACGGCCAGCACGTAGATGGGGTGGCGTTCGTCCCGCTACAACAGGCCGCTGTATAGCTCCGACACCAAGCTCGACGTCTCGATCGCTCCCAGCGCCAACATGACTGCTGATATGGGCGCTCGGTCCACTCAAGCCACCGGACAGCTTGCAGCCGTTTTACTGGCCGCAGAACCACGGTGGTCCGGGGAGAGTCTCGTTTGGACACGTAAACTTGGTCTCTCCGAGGCTGTGAATCAGTGCTCGGGCCCCTGGTGGCGACGGAAGCCGAGCCGACGATCGACGTGGGATTGTTAGCGGACAGAGGTCTCCGCTCGTGGTTACGTCGGAGGAAGCGGCACACTATCCGAATCCGCCCAGCCCGACCAAAGTTCTTCACATCAACAAGAAGGCTCCCATTGTCCAAGTTGAGAGGGTTCAGTGATTTTCCATACAAGCGGGTCACGACGTCGCGTTCTACATCACCTCGGACCCCGTTGGAGGGCGACAAATCAAACGAGACCATTTTGCGGGTGGCCCGGATGCTCACGGGTGTTGTCCATCCGTTGGCTTTGAGCTGGCTTCCAAACAGGACGACGCCGGACGAAGTATACTACCAGGCTTTCTTCGAGAAGAAGATGGGATGGAAAATCCAGGTGGTGGATGGCGGACTCTCGGACATGTACAATAGCAGCGTCGTTTTGCCCGAGCAACAGGTGACGGTTTTGGACGACGAGTGGCACGAACATATCGTTCGCGGTGAGAGGCGAGCGAAAGAGCGGCTATCTCGCGATATCCTTTGGCAGAGGATGGTGAACTCGTTCGCCTACGTAGGTTGGGTAGGGGCGGACGGGACTGGATACGTGAAAAGCTACTGGATCGACGGCAGGGACGCGTCAAGCATTCATCAAACAAGCGAGGAGCTGTGGGACAGGAGGTGCTCGTCCGAGAAGGGTGCAGTGACTTTCGAGTTCACCCGGAGCTTGCAACGGTGCTCGTCGGACAACGACAAGGCCTGCAGAAAGAACGTCGTGGATCCATCGGTGCCGCTGAGGATCGTCTGGGCGATGGGATCAAAGTGGGACGCAAACTTCCCGTCGGACGAAACATGCACGACAGAACGAGCAGGAAAGCAACGGTGATCTACCTGGAGAAAGGCGCGGCCGAGGCGGACGAAGAAGTGAAGCCCGTTCTCGTCGTCCACGGGTTTATGATGTTCCTGGCCTGGGCGGTCTTGTTCCCGGAGGCGTGGTGGCGGCAAAACCTCAAACACTTGGAGAACAACGTTTTGGTTCCAGGCACACACTTATCTCCAGTACTCGGGCGTCACCGTGATGCTGCTAGCCTTCCTGTTCGCGGCTGCCGAGGCTCGGGGCCTCCACACAGAGACGGTGCACGTAAAGCTGGGACTTTTCAGCATTCTCCTGGCTTGCTTCCAGCCGGTGAATGCGTTCTTCCGCCCCGCAAAGTCTCCGCCGGGCCAGCAGCAGCACAAGCTGAGGATGATTTGGGAGTACTTGCACGTCTACTCGGGGAGGGGCGTGCTGGTTTTGGGCTCTGTCACTTTGGCCTCAGGGATGTCTCTACTGGCGGATATCTATGGAGCGAGGCACGTCCGGGGCTTTGAGTGGGCCTTGCTCGGCTGGGTGTTCATGGTCTCTGGGATCATTGGCTACTTGGAGCTGGACAGTTTTGGAACAAGGAAAGCTCGAGAGGCTCCCCGGCGTGGGACGCGGATGGGCGATCGGTTCACGTCCTGGACGACAGTGATGAGGAGCGAAGATGACTCTGCGGGCTTGCTGGTGAATGGAAACTCATGGCACGAGTTCCCAGCGGCATCGAGGAGGGATGGAAGTCCAGCTAGAAGCATTCCATTGATGTGCTGAGTATATATAACGCTTGGGATTACAGGATAGTCTGGAATTCTCAACAAAAATCTTTGTTAGTCTGTAGTCTGAAAATCAATTTAAACAAAATTCAACTTTAGTCAACGATTTGTGTTAAAACATTCTAAAAGTATTTCAAATGTTTGTTTTTTATCGTCACCATGAAGTCTCTGTGTCCATCTGTTTGGAACATTCCAACGCTCTCCTCTGACCAAAGCTTGTCTCATGGCACCTTGGTTCTCCTTTGCAAATCCCTTCTCTGCAAATCTTTTCTCCACAAATCCTTTATAAATATATTCACGAAAGGTGATATCTTTGCATATCATCTTCAAGATCCAGGAGGAACTTCCCAAAGCTCTATCAGGCAAGGCAATTGGGACAGTGTGGGATGGAACTGATATATCCTCACAAATGTTAGATTGAAAAATTGGATGATATAGCTTCGGAAGATTTTTTCATCACCCTCCTCTTGTTCTTTTCCCAAACAAGTCTTGTTACCTTATAACAGCAACAATGCCAAGTTGATATTCAACCTCCGACAAGTGTAAGCAATTTGTCTTGAGGACAAGACCATATTCAGTCATGGGAAGAAAATTGTACAAACAAAGAAGAGACAACATTTACAAAGATGTGCAAACATAGAAGAAACATAAGATCTACTTGAAGAGCTTACTGTGGACAAGTAAGAGGACATTTTGCTCAAGAAATCACATCTCAGAGTTCACAAACCCTTAGATATCTCCTCCTCAGCAGGTTTGTGAGAGAAGCTCCCGCAGTGCCAGAGCTGCTACAGGTCATGGCTATGGCCAGCATAAGGTGAGTGTTTTTGTTTTTCTCCTTTCTTGCTCTTTTCTTTTTGTTTGTTGTTAGTTGTTAGTCACAGGGAGTGCTATAGCCTCCTCCCACAGTTAGCATTATGGCAAAAGGTGAGGAACACAAACCAGGGTAGATAAGAGGATAAGAAGGGCAGACCTCTTAAGGTGTCTTTTCTCCAGAGCTTAGCTCTTTCTTTCTCAAGTGCTGTAGTGAGTGTTGTCTTTCTTGGAGCCCAGGTGATGGCTTTATGGCTGGGCCTTGCCATGGCCATGACTCTTCCCTGCGTTGAAGCCCACAAAGTGCCAAGTGCATGTTTTTCTATTGATCAGCTTTTGTTTAATTTTTGCTTTCTTCAGGATGAGTTGCTTGGATCATGTGAAGAGAGTGACCACTTGGATCGTGTTAAATGTCAAAATTTAAATATAAATTTAAAAATATTTATTTGTAAGGTCTGTTGCCTAGATAATATACTAACTATAGTACTATAATATATAAACTGTGTCACAAATTAAAGTTCAGTTACTAGCTCACGAGATGAGAAAATCTTGTCAAGAGCCGCTTGGATTCGGAAAAACCACGACTTGTCCATGCGTCTCTGTGATCACATCAATCAAATTCTTGCAGATCAAACCAAAGCAGTAGTCAAAAACGAAAATCGAAAATTTCGTGTCAAACACGCTGTGATCACAAAAAGATTTTGTCAAAGAGACCATGAAAACCACGACTTTTCCATGCGTCTGTGATGACATCAGTCAACTTTGTGATGATTTTCGCACTGAATCTTTTTCTTTCGTTTGATCTTCGAGAAATTCTAGTGGTCATAAAACGATTTTGCATGATGGAAAAGAAAATTTTGTCAAAGAGTGGGCCTGGATTTTTCAGCCAAAAAAGGACTTTTCTAGCAAAAACCACGACCATCTCTGTGATCATCAATCAAAATCTGGAAAGAGTTCTCGGGGAAAAAGAACTTTACCGTGGTGGATTCGATCACGACGCCGAAGAGCCATGATGCTTCTCACCGTTGTCCGAGAATCCTCACGTTGTCGAAGAAGAGCCACGACTTCCAGATCGAAGCCACCCCGGCTCGGGCAGCGAGCTCACTCGATCCTCTCCCGAGACAGCTCCGTCACGTCGCCCAAGACGATATGTGTTCCTCGCTGCTGGTTCTATGCCACCAGCTGCGCAGAACTGGTGGCAGTCCGCGTTGGTTTCGACGGAACTTGATTGGAATACCGAGCTTCTCAACGCCACCTCGATGCCGCCGATCCCCGAGAAGAGCGAGAGGACCCGGATACCGGTTGGGAAGAGAGCCAGCACCGAGAGATGCCATGCCACCGTGTGGACTTGCATGGCGTTCCCGAGAGCTTTGATCCGCTCGGCCGGGGACTGGCCGGAGCTCGTGTACCCGACGTCGAAGCCTTGCACTACTTCCAGCTCCTGGACTTCGAGCGGCGCCAGGATCCCCGGCCGCGCCAGACGAGGTTGGCTCTCTTCATGTCGAGGAAGACTTGAGGATCGACGTCGTCGTCGTTGTAGAACGCCTCGGCGCTGGCCTGAACGCGAGCAGCTCGGTCGCTCGAGGTGGTGATGCAGCTGAGCTTGACGCGCTTGTCCCACGGCGGCCGGACGTTCTCCATCCCTGGGACGAGCTCCTGGATCGTCATCGGTCCCGGAGGCAGCGCTCTTCTTCCTTTGACGGGGAGGTTGTGGACGTAGCCTCGCTGCCTGGACGCAGCGCAAAACCATTTGGAGTTGACGAGCTCTGGCTCGATGCCGTCGAGAAACCTGGTGATGTCCTCCCAGCTCCCGCGAGGCATGACCGCTACGTTCTCGAAGTAGAAGAACGGTGGAGGGAGACTGGAAGATGGCAGCGTTCTTAGATCTCGTTGGCTGCCCCGGCATGCCAAAGCCCATCCCATCGCCTTGGTTTCGCTGCTCCGGCAGGAAGCCATCAAAGTTGTCCTCCAAGTCGTCGAAGTTGGCGAAGAAGGTATCGTCTTCTCGTTTCCTTTTTCCGTCCGTGGTGTCTACTCTCCGGCTGCTGCTTCCTGGCCTTGATTCTTCGTCCCACTCTCGGTAGATCCTTGCAAGGTCTGGTTTTTCTCAAGCCGTGGTGCGGCTTCCTTGGCAAAGATATGCTCGACGACGTCCTCGAGCTTCGCATCGTTTCCTACAGAAATCAATGAATACAAAAGTAGCAAGGGGATCGTCGTTACCGAACAATCCGAGCGCATTAGCTATCTGCTCGTCTGAAAAGCCCATGGATTTGAGTCTACCATGTAGATGTTTGTCCGATGCCTCCTACGCAAAAAAACCAAAAATGAAGAACGACTAAAACGTTGTCGCGAACCTCTGCTCGAAGCAAATCTGGATGCTGCGAAAAAATGTAATCAGCTCTGAGTCTTGGGCATTGGCACCTATGAAAAGAAAGAGGAAGAGAATGCCAATGCTCAAGACTCAGCCGCTTACTAGCCTTGCGAGCGTTCGGATCATCTTTCCGAAAGTTTGCCCAGAAAATATCTTCGAGAGATGTGCTCGAGATGATCACCTTGTCCATCGAAAAGAGATCCTCTGGAGCCTACCTGCATTGCGAGATCTTTGACGCGAGATCCTCCAGCTGCCGCAATCTAGAAAAAAGCTCCAGGAAGAAAAAGCTGAGGATTACCCGAAATCTCCATGGCGCGATCGATGAGCGATGTTGATGAAAACCCCATCGCCCGCAGCTCGTTTATGCTGGATCGAGGGATCGCGCTGCTCGCGGTGTCGTCAGCCACCTGATCGTGAAAAAGAGATTGAAAAGAGGGCAAGAATACAAGGGAGAATCAATACCTTGTAACCGTCCTCAACATCGAAAGAGAAGGATAGCGAGTCATCGTACTCGTCCTCGGATTCGGAGGAGGAGCCTACTCGACAAGCATGGCTGGAGCGACGAAACAAAACCTCTCAGGCTCCCAGTAAGAGGTGTCGCGGGAGATTCGAACCGCAGACGAGTGTGCAAATGTTAATAATTTTTGATTCACGCTTGCATTACAAAAAAACATTACATGATTAAAATTATAATTTACACCACGTTTTAACTTTTTTCGCTCTTCAGTTAATTTTAATAATAATTGTATTATTCAGCTGTATCTCTAAAACTTGATAAATATCTCTTTTCTCTCTCTATGTGGCACCTATTTTACACTTCTTTCCAGAGGTTGAAAGAGCAGAGAGCTAAG
>JAPFRF010000380.1:0-11656 GCA_029282475.1 Phrynocephalus forsythii | reverse complement strand
ATGTTCTTTTATTAAAAGTGACTAATTTCTTTTCATGAAACATTAAAACCATAATTACATCTATCTATAAATTAAATTATTTTAATCATGTAGCTTAATTTATAGTTGTAATCCATAATATAAAATTGTAAGTTTAAAGCTGATTAATTTAACTATTAAATAACTTGTAAAATTTCCATTAGAAATATTAAATAAAACTAAATAAAATTATGCAGAAGATAATAAAATATTAATTTTATTCTTTGAATTTACTCTCACTGAAAATTCATCTAAAATCATAATTATTTTTATTTTTTAAATATTTATTTTCAGATATGACTATTTGATTTAGGTTTGATTTTTTTACTGATTTAGTATATATAAAAATTGTTTAATGTACTCTTAAATATCTCTTCTTTCTTTACAAATCCACAATAATAGTAGAATATGTTCTTATAAATATTTTTAATATAATATAATTTTTATCAAACTCATTAGTGTAATGTTATAATTTATAATTTTATGTTATTCTTTCAGCTAATAGCTATTGTTTTATTTTTTTTAAATCTTCATATAACTGGGATATAATCAAGAAATGGATTTGATCTTTCAATATGTATGAGATAGCTTATACCATATTAGATACCATATTATTAATGAGACATGAATGCATAATTTTATTATAAAGCATTAGTACAGGTTTGTCTTAAAACTTTACATGAGCTTTATTTTTTGTTTCAATTTTGTATTATATCAATCCATACCTAAGCATAAGGAAAATATCCTGTTAGTTCAAATGGTAAATTAAGTATTTTATAAAAAAAAGTTAATGGTTTTAAAATAGAGTAAAATTATATGTCATATTTGTGAGAAAAATACAACTCAGCCAGTAAAGATAGAAAATCTATTTTATTAAATATTTATATTAGATATTTTTTATAAAAAAATATTAATACATGTAAAACCTTTCTAACCAGAATATAAGTTACTAATAGATCAAGAGTATGTAACATATTTTTGTAAATTATAATATATAAGATAACTACTATGAAAATTAAATGATGAAGAGAAAAATATTTGAGAAAGAAAACTTAGAATAAGAAGAAAGAAATTTAATAGAAATAAAATTTTAAATATTAAAAAGACTGGTCTATATGAAATTCTCATGAAAAGTGATTTAGGTTAAAAATTAGTAGAGCAACTCTAAAATTAAATATCTAGATTGTAACCCTTAAAGTTGAAAATTATAAACTACAGTTCATTAGGATTATATTTAGGTAATATCATGCTAGAAGTTATAATTTCAAAATTTCTAAGGAACTTTGAAAATTTGAAAAAAATTCTGCAAGATTGTCTCTTACTGAAGGATTTTAAATCATATATAGCTAAAAATCTTGAAAAGTGTAATTTAAATATAAAATTACTATTAGATTATTAAAAATGCTTACTATTCAGCAATTATCTAAAGGAGAATATTATTATAAACAAACTTAGATTATAAGAAATATTAATAATTTTATTATAAACTTACATCTAGCACATTTATATTTACATAATAATATTTTTATTTTTAGTACTATATTTAATATAATATAATAATATTTTAAAAATATATTAAAATTGAAGTTTATTTTAATTTTAATTTATTTTAAAATAATATGTATTGTTGTTTCAACATTATCATTTGTGAATAAAGTTTCAAATTCTTCATTCTCTAAATTTTATTGTTGATATGTTCATTAAAAGAACATAAAAATAAATAAATAAACTTAGATCTAACATATTACAATATACAAGAATAATATAATGAGATTTTTTACTTTTAAAGTATAACATAATATAATTATTAACATATAATATATACTTTAAAGTATTTCTTAAATGAATTTCTTAAATAAACTTAAAATTCACATATATAGCTTTGATTTACATTAATTTTAAGTTTGATATTTGTTGAGGATTTTTATAAGTGAGAATAATTTTCTTAAGTCTTCAAGAGGAGAGTTTTCTACAAAAATAATGATATTTTTGAGATGTTCTTAAGAATTGCATGTTTGGAATATATACATCTCCAAAGATTTCTCTAAATAGCAAAATACAATACATCTTTATGAAATATCTGCTTGTGTCATTCTGACCTTGTAAGCATTGGTTTGTAGTCAAGCAAAGCCACAAAGGCTACAACAGGCAGCTTCTATTTAACTATTTATTAGAGCAAGAAAATATCATACTACACCTTACAGTTTCTCATTCCCTAGACATTCCTCAGATGCTGCTTGTAGAATTCCAGAAGTTGTAACTTGACTACCATAAAACATGAAAGAAGCAGCGAAAAAGTACCATTCATGTTTTAAAAGTTTTTTTCTGTTATTGAAAGATATCCAGAGGAGGTTAACACTTTAGAGCCTTACAAGCACCTCATAAATTTCCCTTAAAGAGATGATGTGCAGTTCTATGGTTCTTTAAGAATACCTGCCAGTTTGCATCTGTCTTGAACATGTCTTCATTAGGTCCATTGGAGCAAAGGGTAAACATAAATGCAGAGTTTTCATAAATAGCATTTCCTTCCAAATACAGAAGTGACAGGGATGAATTAGAATAATGGAGGCATGAGAATACATAGGATATCATCTTGTATGAGGTACAATTCAGTAGAATACTTTTTTCTTTTATAATTACAGAAGTTTGAAACTTTTACAGAATAGTCTGGATGTGGCCTAAAGAAGAAAGATTGTATGAAGGAAAGTTTGTATGAAATTGTAAATGTTTATCTTCACTTTCTCTAGCACATCAGATTTTGCTTTAGGAAACCATCAGCCATCGAGTTGTGACCAGCATTTATGTACATGTTGAGCATGTCTATGATTTCAGCACTTCCAGAGACTCTCCTTTGTCATCCAGCTCATCCATGAGCAACAAAAGAATGCTTGTTTCCTGTGTCTTTCTAGAAGCTCTTTTGCTGGTTGATCAGGTCCTGGATAATCTTGATGACCTTTCACCTGGCCTGAGAATGGGAAAACATCACAAAACTATGTAAGACAATGCATATGGCTTTTACCTTCAAGGCTTTGTTGTAGGCAGTGTTGGGGAAGTTGATGGGGAAAGCCTGAATGCCTTGGTTGACAATGTAGTACAAGGAGAAAATCTCATCCACATCGAGACTGGAGTCTTTCCTGTATAAAATGTAGAGGACAGTTAGATACGTGAACTGTCATATCAGAAAAAAACCAGTATCAACGAGAAAATAAGACAGAGAGGAAGTAAACATCACTTACCCTTCTCATCTCGGTAAGAAGAACAATCTTATGCTCCGTAGGCCACCTTGCAAGGCATGCTGTTGTAGGGGCACGTACTGCTTAAGAGCTTTGGGATTGTTCACAGTGACTCAGTAAGCTTCTGGAGCTTCAAGTAGCTCTCTTCAGTTAATCTCGCAAACAGATTTCGTCCAATGAGCACAACAGCGCTCTTTGGCCATCCTGTCTCAAAGCTGTCTTTGGAGAGCACGAATTTGCATGCCTCTGGTGTGGCAACCAGGACGGTGGGCTGCTAGAACAGAAATGCCTTGTAAAACCCACTCGATTATACCTGAAACCAAGAAGTGACCCATGAAAGAGTATGGTAATCCAGACTTGAAGGCTCTAAGAAAAGCAGCCATGTTGATAAAGACGGGCCATCCAAGCGGACCCGGTGGAAGTGGAGGCTGTCCCGGCTTTAGCACCGGCTCATAGTACCACTTGTGTAAAAATCTCGAGAATGTTGGCAAAGCAGTCACTGCCATGTTGCTTTCAGTGATAGAGGAGGAAGAACCCCATAATGGTACAGCGTTGGCACTCAACTATGGCGTCTGATTAATTGAGCAGCCAGTCACGTTCATATTAGTGGCTCCAGTGACGATAACTCGAGAGCACCACTGCTGTATTGGCAGTGCACTCCTCGTTGGGAAATTTCAAGCAAATACTGGATATTTTGATCGGCTCCAAAACTGTAAAATGTAATAAAACACAAAATTTCAGGATTGTATCCCCACTGCAAGAATATGGCAACCATAAATTCTCTGCCTTTCATTATTAGAGCTCAACACTGAATCTCAGTAGTTTCCAATCAAAAGAACCAAAATAAATAAATCCCAGCCTTTCTGCCACTCCTGGGAATAAGAAGGAGACCTGCAATAGGAAAACCAGGCTGTAAAACACACAAGCACCTCCAAAAGCTCATTCATTGGAAATAAGAACAACTACTTTTCTAGAATTTGACATATTCTACTTTACCATAAATTACCTGGACACAGTGTCATGAGTTTAAGGTTGATTAAACCTGCAATCCTTACTATTATGTGCTGAGATTACTTCATTTTCACATTTTTACATCTTCATTTTCTGATCCATCTTTTCTCCTACAGAAACATCAAACATCAGTAAGTGATCCACATCAATGAGAAAGAAAAGTGCCACAAAGATATCAGAGTCAATAACAATAAAAAGAATAGTTGTATTGATTGTGAGCCATTAGCTTGAATGCCACAGCAGTTTGTAAAAATAATCACAAGACTGGATGTGTAGTTTACAATGGCACAAAAGGGAAGAGACCTCTCTTACCTCACTCATTTGATCGAGAAAACATGACTTGTCATCTTTCTCTCTGAAACATACACAAAGTGAGCAAATGAAAGGAGTTGAGAATGTAAAGGCACACATACCTGGTGAGCTCGATGACACAGCAAAAGTGTCCATGCCAACATCAATCCTAGAGGCCCCACCTCGATCAGGCTGCTTGCATTATAGAATTGCTGCTGGATCATCGCTGCCATCTTCACTCGGACTGGGACTCAGCTCAAAAGTAACGATGTTTGTCGAGATAAATGCTACTTTCTTCATGAATGACAAATATCATTGGTGTTATTCAGACTGAGAAGGACCGTCTCCATTATAAAGCCACACTAATAAAAAAGAGCATAAGTGAAAGCAATGGAAAACATGAGAGCAATACCAAGAGGAAGCAAGAACGAATGTTGGAGTTCTGTACTTGTGTTTGCAAGTGAATCAAGCGTTCCCTTGCTGGCCTGGCATACTCACAAGAGGAGGACAACAAAAGGCCTCGTCCAGTAGTTTTATCATTGGCGCCACCAAGGTTTCACTGCCACCAAGGCCAGCAAGCCCAATTTCCGTCCAGCTCTCGCCTAAAGAGATTGCAGGATTTTGCAACTTCTACCACATTCTGTTCATCATTTGGTTTTACTGTTACTTTGAAAGATTGAATCAGCAACTCACCACAGCTGAGAACAGTTTGAACCAGCTACGTTCTGGCACATAAGAAAATTGGTATGCTATTCACATGGAATCACGTCAAGGATTGAGCAACTGAAACTAAGCTTTTCACCAAGGCAAGAACAAATAAAAAATGAAATAAAATTACCAGTCCTTCCCCTGGGTCAAGCAGATAAATTCTAATTGCTGACCCACTGCATTCAGCCAGTGCCGGGTGCTTCCTGGCCTGAGTGGCATGACACAAGATCAGATCACCCGAAAGAACACAAAACCTGAGGAGTTACCTGCTAATTTCCAGAGCTTTCTCATGGAACCCAAGGAGAGCCTCTTCCCACAATAGTCCACTTTCTTTTTTATTGAAACGACCAAGGAAACAAACAGCCTGTCAAACACACTTGAGGAGAGTTACTTACCTCCTAAACCTGATCAGCTGCTGATGGTGAACGTATCACCTGGCTCTTTTCAATCTTGGCATATGCAACTCACTGTCCTTGGCAAATAAAAAGGTTCTGCAGGATGCTCGTCAGTGCTCTGGTATGGAGCGCTGAGCTTGTTGACCACATGCAAACCAGCCAGTTCTCGCCTCTCTAGGATGTTCCTTTTGACAGAAGAATAGTACGCAATGGCCAGCTCAATCCAGGGCATTGGAATTTGAAGACATCGCAGCCAATTCTTGCATCTACAAGAACAAACAATGGAGGCTGAAGTGGAATCCAGAAAAGCTTACCTTCCATATACCAACTTATAGCATGGAAGGAGAGTCCCACAGCCAAGTTGAGAGAGAGAGAGAGAGAGAGAGAGAGAGAGAGCGAGCTTGCAGCTCACAATCTGCCCTAAAAATTTCCTTGATTTGGAACGTCATTAAAATCACATTGAAGCGTTGCCACCCCTTTGGCACTTGATCTATGCCGTCTATTTGAAGTTTTTGAATTTGAACCGTTAGATTATAAGCATATTCATAAATAATATTCTAAAATGGAATAAAAGACGCCGGATGCCATATGCCAATAGCACGTTTAAATAAGGGAGTACTAGCAAAGTCAGCTACGCTGGGAGCATGTTTTATTCCTGATGTTTTAGTAATTTCAAAGAGTTGTAATTGTAATTGTAATTTTTAACATAATCATTATTATAGCATACATAATTAAACATAATATAATATTTATATTGAAAGTCCCTTTTACATTGTATGATCCTAAATAAATGTAATAAATATCTGTTGTGCTCATTGAACGAAATCTGTTTGCAAGATTAACTGAAGAGAGCTACTTGAAGCTCCAGAAGCTTACTGAGTCACTGTGAACAATCCCAAAGCTCTTAAGCAGTATGTGCCCCTACAACAGCATGCCTTTGCAAGGTGGCTTATGGAAGATTGTTCTTCTTACTGAGATGAGAAGGGTAAGTGATGTTTACTTCCTCTCTGTCTTATTTTCTCGTTGATACTGGTTTTTTCTGATATGACAGTTCACGTATCTAACTGTCCTCTACATTTTATAGGAAAGACTCCAGTCTCGATGTGGATGATTTTCTCCTTGTACTGCATTGTCAACCAAGGCATTCAGGCTTTCCCCATCAACTTCCCCAACACTGCCTACAACAAAGCCTTGAAGGTAAAATATATGCATTGTCTTACATAGTTTTGTGATGTTTTCCCATTCTCAGGCCAGGTGAAAGGTCATCAAGCTTATCCAGGACCTGATCAACCAGCGAAGAGCTTCTAGAAAAGCACAGGAAACAAGCATTCTTTTGTTGCTCATGGATGAGCTGGATGACAAAGGAGAGTTTCTGGAAGTGCTGAAATCATAGACATGCTCAACATGTACATAAACCCTGGTCACAACTCGATGGCTGATGGTTTCAAAGAAAATCCTGATGTGCTAGAGAAAGTGAAGATAAAATTTTCATACAAACTTTCCTTCATACAATCTTTCTTCTTTAGGCCATAGACTATTCTGTAAAAGTTTCAAACTTCTGTAATTATAAAAGAAAAAGTATTCTACTGAATTGTATTCTGTAAAAGTTATTGTTATACTATAACATGCTATATTATAATGTAATATAATTTTTAGTTTTGTAAGCATCTAACCTAGAATTGTTATTTCTAGGATATTTACCATTAATATATATTTAGATTATTTTGTTTTATATTTATAAACATGGTTATAATTTATAAACTTTCTAAACCTTTTCTAGTATATTCTTTTAATTCTATTGATATGCAAAATATTATAGAATAAGTTATTAATATTATAAACTTATAATTTATAGTATAATTTGTGTAACTTAACTTATAATTTATAGCATAATTTGCATTGTCATAAAGTGTGAATACAAATAGATTTCCTATTCCATCTACATGATCAACAAGAAATAGATGTGACTCACTCTTATTGTCTAATGCTAGCTTGCAATAGTGCTGGCTGGATGGTGTCACCCTAATAACTTGGATATGAGCATACATCACTTTTTTCTCCATGGCAAGTTGGCACATTGTGGCAGCATTACATCTTGAATCTCTGTCAGATCCTCATCACTACTATCAAGCTTCAAAAAGCTAATCAGCTCACTACCCTGGCCTGAATTACCCTAATGCCTGGCTAGATAAAGAAGATATATCTTAGCCCACATATCAATGTAGAGTTCAAATGGCCAGTCCCGCATGTAGAGCTTCCGCATTGGAAACGATTTTCCAAAGATATTTGTCATCACAACGTCTGCTTTCCATTGAAAAAAATGTGAGGGAGAAGAACATGATAATGCGTTGAGAGAAAAAAACAAGAAACAACCTTGTGTTTCTTTCAGTTAGATTCACTGTTTGTTTCAGAGTTCAAGTAAAAAAGGTTACTCACAAAAAGAATAGCAGATTGTATAATTTATGATGTTGAAGTGTTTAGAGTACATCCACACTTCCATACTTCGCATTTATACATTTTTATAAGTACTTAAATTTATTTTCTAATATAATACCTGCAGTCAAAAAGTTATATGTGTATTAATACGAAATTATAATAGTGCATTAGCATTTGCATCAATAGGTGCAAACATTGAAGAGGTTGCAGTAGGTGACCCTTATTATTTTAAAATACATGGACAAGTTTATCATAATATTGGTTTATTCACAGTTATATATTTTAGATACTGCTCAAGCAACAGAAATAAGTATGGTAAATAAGTATTGAAATAATAAAATCAGTGATATGATTTGTGATTTTTGAGAACATTTGCTTGTGCTTCATCAGCATTTCACTTGACAAGTTCTTGTCAACTCATCCATGATGTTTTGCATTTTATCTAACACTTATTTTGCTTTTACTTTTGATTGTTGCCTACTTGACGGTTTGTTTGCATGGTTGGTTGTGTAGAATTTATTGTCTTTATCCATCTTCCTCTTGCCACTTTTTATGCTTAGAAACTTTAATACATACATAGGTAAACTTCATGTTTATGTTAAGCATTAGTCCTTAATTCTTACCATCACATCTCACCATTGTGGAGTTATCATTCTCCATCTCTTCAAAAATTTGGAGAGGTATTTTTGAATCAACCTAACTTCTTTGAGCCATCCATCAAAACTCTTATTCAGTTTCTATATAATAGTTGTGCTAACAGTGCATATACACGTGACTTAGATAGAAAATAAAGAGATAGTTTGAATTCAAGTCTCGGCAATAATGAAGCTCCTACAAAGCACAGAACTCATATGCTCACGCTTCACACACTTAAGCATATCCATCGCCACCTTTGATCATCTCTCCAAGTCCTCGTGAACTTTACAGGCACTAAGCAGTCACTAAGAAGTGAATGACATTCTCTTGATGAACCTATCTGCATCTTGTATTAGTTTAGTTCTCTTGAGAAAGTCTGCCACAGTACGTGCTCGTGTGATAAGTCCACATTATCCACATTCTCATTATCATCAGGATCATACAAGAGTGGAAGTGCCTGGAAATTTAGAAGCAGAGAAAACATTGTTCAAGTTATTACTTTCTGATCATCCCCAGAGGAAATAAGTGAAGAGTTAGGCAGCACACTGAGTACAAGAGTCACCACATCTGTGATCCATACGCCACAAATAGTTGAGAACCGTATGGAACTGTTTGCAGGACTTTCCCAGAGGCTCATTATGTGAAGCCAATGTTGTTGTTGTCCTTGTGTTCTCCACCACATCATGTGCAGGAAAGACAGAGACAAATAGGGATCATCATAACAAACTGCTCGAGGCTACCCCACCATGTGGAGATGATTCCAGTGGAGTGGTTCCATAAAGCTTCTCGATGTAGGCCCCAAGAACATGTTATATTGAAATCCCTAGCAATGGCACTTCCACAGAGAATGCTACCGTCCCAACTCCATGCTCAAGCCCTGGAAGAATGCGTGAAGCCCTATCTTCCGGCCTGCTATGAGAGTTCTAAACAGCACGGGAGGGATTTTTTTGGTGGGTTCCTCTTCGCAGTGAATGGATTCTCTTTAGTGAGTGTGCAGTTCCATGTGCTGATATCAGTAGCACTAAAGAGGAGGAAAATTCTGTATTGGGACAGCGAGCATAACTGCGAGTGTGCACTCATATTTACATGATTCTGAGTCTGCGCAAGCGTGGAATTTAAGTAAGCTTTTGCGAAAGTGACCGTGAGTGATATGGTGTAAGCTTTGTATTGCTTACTTGTTGCTTTAGTGCTTCAACAGGAATACCAGAGGAGAAGAGACATCTTGCGACAGGCCAACTATAGGCTCCATGGTTCATGTGGAGTACACAGCCTGATTATGTAGAGGAGCTGTTGATATAAATGTAGAGAAGCAAGGTGACTTTGAGCTTGAACTGAGCAGTGGGCTTGTACTTGGCCTTTCGACACATATGTTACTGTTATGTGTGTTGGTCAGAGTGCTCACTTAGAGCAAAGAGGGAAAGACATTTGCTATTTTTGTAACCAGTCAAGGGTAGGAGACACCTTTATATATAATGTAGTATTACAACACAAATACAATTGAATCTGGCACCACTTCACTTAATTTGTCCTCAGACATGTGATGCTAATAGTAATTGGATTTGTACAGCACCGTGTCCCTGTAGAGAAACGCATGGTCATCATTACCACTTCTAGAGCTGCTGCTCACTGCCACCACGTTGAAGCTCACCTTGCCATTCAGAGATGGCTCCAAAGTGATAGAGCAAACCAGGACCTCATCAATCTCTGCTGCTCGTGGGTGATGACGGACCCTGTAAGATCTTCATCCCTGTCCCTTGTGAGATCTTCGTCCCTGTCCCTCGCACTGCCCTTCTCACCTGGCTGCTACGTACATGTGACTGATCCCAAACTGGTGGAGGATTCTCATGGCCTTGAGATCTTCTCACTGGTGATGCTGCTGCTGCTACTGCTGTGATTCCGACTCCAAATCTCTCTCTCTCTCCAGCCACTGCTGTCGTTGATCAGATAGCGATATGTAGTGGTGCTTAAATTTTGTATCCTGGATCCACATGAGAATGACGTGATAGCAAAGAGCAAGACTTACCTGTAGCATTAAGTCGACTCTACCATTGGGACTTCTAGATAGCCTTTCTGTCACCATACTGCCGTAAAAAGCTGTGACAAAACCATACCCCAACCGAAGAACGTCCTCTAGCTTTGATAGCAAAACTTACAAAGCACTATGTTTTTACCTGTATCCCAAGATATTCACTGACTTTCTCCAAAAAGAATAGATATCAGAGGTTCCACTCTGTAATCAAGACGAAAGGATAAACACAGAAACCTGTACTCAGGATCATATGGGTGAAATATGTTTGTTCAGCCTGCAGAGTATTCCATCATGTCCTCTTTTGCAAACCAGTTTTTTTCACATACATACCCATTTCCAAAGCATTCATTCTGGAGACTTGACTGCCAACACTTCCTCAAGAGAACTTTAGACATGAAACTCAGAAGAGCACCATGTTATGGCTGTCCATCATGTCCTCCAAGCCAGTGACTATCCATGTCAGAGACTTGTCATAAACTGAGGGTTTATAGCTATCCATGTAGAGACTAAATAGAAATCCCTCTCAATGCTTTAAAAACGCAAAACTGAAGAACAAGGAAGCGAAATGTGGATGAAACTTTCTATTTTTTTCTCTTGGTTCCAGCCTCGAGCACCTGGAACAAACAGGAACTTTAAGCCTCGAAAGAGAATAGCGAAGAGCAAGAGAGTGAAAAACCTTGATTCTAGTCGTGGTTCCAGCCTTGAGAACCTGGAACAAACAGGGACTTGAGAGACCGAAAGAAGAATAGCGACAAGCAAGAGAGTGAAGAACCTTGATTCTAGTCGTCGATGACAACGTGAATCCCCTCGTTGTCTGAGACGTCGTCCCTGTCGTGAGCTCCATCCACCATAGCCTCTTTTGCCTTTCACTCCCAATCCGCCGCATTTCCGAGCAGAGC
>JAPFRF010000165.1:0-10678 GCA_029282475.1 Phrynocephalus forsythii | reverse complement strand
GGATGGTCACAATCCAAGATAAAGTATGAGGACTATGAACTGGTCACTGTAAAAGAAAATTGAGCACATTAAAATAGACGTGGAAATGGATACGGGCTCCAGCGAGAAAGTGATGAAATCGCTCCAAGGTGTAAACAATAGACACTGCTTTTTTTTCGCATCCATGTACTTCTTTTCAGTCTCCTTGAACGAATGTGAGGTAATAGTATGTTGCATGTGGTGGCTTGCCTGGCTGAACATTGGCAAAGGCATACTCCAAAAGCCTCTATACCCATTGTGATGTAAATGTCAAAGGAAGTTGTCATTCTGGTGGTTGGAGTATTAGAGCCATGCGGAGTGACTGTCAAGTGATTCAAAGGCTTGTTGCTGGGACTCACCCCAGAAAAATGGAACATTGTGTTGTAGCAGAGCTATCAGAGGCCGTGAACGTGCAACATAGTTGTGGAGGAAATGGCAAAAGAAACCCGTTTGCCCAAGGAAGCCGCAAAAGTTGCTTCACATTGGTTGGTGGGTTCTGATCCAGAATCTCCTGAGCCTTGGCTACCTGGGGCTTGATCCCATCCTTTGAAACATCAAAGCCTAGCAACCGGCCTTCAATCACCCCAAATTTTCACTTTCCCGGGTTCAATGAAACTTGTGTTGTCGGCAACGAGTGAAGATCTCGCTCCAAGTGCACAAGGTGGTCCTCAAAGTAGTCAGAGGTCATGCACAGATCATCCATATACACCCTCAAGGCACCTCCAATCAAGTCATGAAAGGCATGGGTCATAAAGTGTTGAAAAGTAGCTCCGGCATTACACAAGCCAAATGGGAGGACGTTGAAAGCAAAGAGGCCCCAAGGTGTCCGGGAAGGCCATAAGATCTCAATGATCAGGATGAATGAAGATCTGGTTGTACCCTGAAAAACCATCCATGAAAGAGTAGTAACGGTGTCCAGCCATCTCATCCACAATCGCATCAATAAATGGAGTCTGGAAAGTGATCTTTAGCAGCTTGCCTTGTTCAAGTCTCGAAAGTCAACGTAGAGGCGGAGTTTTCCATTTGCCTTGCATGCATAGGGACGAGATTGGCCACCCACTCCAATCCAAAGGGTAAATAAAGCCGGCTGCTATCTCCTCAACTTCATCTGCGAGTGAGTGGGCTGAAACGCCACATCTTTTGACGGACTGGTTTGGCTGACTGTCTAAAAGCACAATACTATGCATGATTGTGTCCATGGGAACTCCTGGAAGCTAGCTGTAGTCCCAAAGAGAAACACATCCTTGAAACAAATATGAAGGGGATCCAATAAGAGTGCACTTTTTTCAATCGGTGTTGGTCTTGGGATATTTAGGGTTAAGACCTTGGGTTTGAATAGTCATCACCTCAGGAAAATCCAAACCCCGAGTCTTACATTTGGTATTAGGGGTCTCGTCCGACTTGGTTGGCTAGGGAATCAAACCACATCTTGATTGACATCCGGCTGGTCCTTTGAAACCAAAGAGCAAGGGGTAGTGCCTTTGCCTCTCGCATCATGGTGATTGCTTGATGTCATAACGAGGCGTGAAAGTTTTCTTCAAGCGTGGACACTTTGAAAAGTCACCTCGAGAGAACTCATCCTTGGGGTTCAAATATAGAGGGAAAGGCTCTTTAAGAGTGCACCCTTTTTCAATCGACTTGGTATTCTCTTAAGTGTCCTTGGTGTTTGATGTAGTTGCGTGATCTCCCGGGAAAGTGAAACTCGCCTAAACTTGAGATCCAAGCAAACACGCCAAGTTGAGGGCCTTGCCAAATACTCTGCTTCAATAGCTGATGTTGCTGTGATACTGCTTGTGAAGGAAGATCCTCTACTTTGTCCAGTCCAAGTCTGGTGCCCAATCATCCAAACTCCACTTGGATGCAACCATTGTTCTTGTAGTAGGAAATTCTGAACTCAAAATATAACTTGCAAACATATCCATTTGGCATCTTCTTTCTGCCAATAAAGTGTCTTGATGTCATCTTCATCTCAAAAAAAGAGCCTGACAAAATATGTTTGAAGTTGTCAGCTACCATGATTTTAAGAAGATGCTTTGTGTGACACCTCCGGTCTTTGTCTTGAGGAGGATTGAGTTCTCTTTCCCGAATGCCTTGACCTAGTTTGGGAGTGACTGTGTCAATGCAAGGAGAGGGAGCCAAGTCCTCTGCAAGAAACGAAGGAGAGCCCTTCCCTATCGAGAAACAGTCCAAGTCTGGATATGGGAGTTTCAATATAATACCCTTGTGATCAATAAAGATTTGGATATACTACAATGGAAAGGAAATTCTGAACTCAAAGAGGGATAAAAATAGCCACTAAGGGGCTTTTTATCAAACATTCTTTTCCTTTTTCTAGTTGGTTTAAATTGAGAAAGATAAAGTCATCTAGTTGTCTCAAGCAAATGGGCATGACAAATTCCCATTGATTAGTGGTTGCTTAAAAATATAATATACCCTTTTAGTAGGAAGATTCCTATCCCTAAATTTGAAATTGTACGATTGGGCATCCATGTTCCTTCCTCTTGTGGAGGATTTAGTTTCAGATGTGGTATCCACTGAAAGATGTGACCTCTGGATGACTAGTTGCCTCTGTGGAATAAGTCTACACAATGGAAGGATTTGGTAGTCCCATGCAAGAAATGGATGTTGGTTCCCTTCCTCATCAAGAAAATAGTCAAAAATTGACATTTGATATAGTGAGCATCATGGGATAGGATTTCATATCCTTGGCCCCATAAATGGGGATGTCAAATAAAGAGGGTTGAGTTTTGAGGCTCAGGCCTTACTCTCAAATAAAGAGAGTGAAGCTGAGAGATGTCTCAGCTTTCTAACTCACCTCCAACCATGTCAATCGCATTGCATGAGAAAGCATCCTCATCCATATAGATGGTCGACTCCACCACCAACTCGGGAAAAGCCTCTATGAGCTCAGGAGGGAAGTGTGGTGTGGAGGCCATCTTAGTCTGAGCCTGCTGGGCTTGCTGAGAAAGAGCTCTACCATGGTTGTTGAGGAAGGTGGCGCTATGGGTTCCATCGCTAATTTCCATCTTGCCTTTGTGCTGACTTGATGGTGCAATGGGTTGTGACTTGCCATGAGCGGCCAAGGATGATAGAGTCCTTCAAAGAGGACGTTCCAAGATGTTGGTAGTCAACCACAAGGAAATCTACCTCAAAATAACACCCTATTGAGACCTTGACACCACAAAGAAATGCCCATTTGGAGGAACGGTGTGGTTGGCAAAGGTCTTGAGCACAATGGAGGAGCTCTTGCATGATCTGTAGCTGTCTGAAAGGGCAGCTTTGAGAGAGATAATGTTGCTTCCAGAACTGAAGTCAACCAAAGCATCCATCCTACAAGAGGAAGTACCAATCTGCACCGGGACAAAGAATGGACTAGGATCTCCACCATATCTTGTCATGTCGACAATGTGCACCTCTTGAGGAGTCCTCTTGAGAGTGCTCTCTGGTGTTCCTGACCATGCAAACTCCTCTAAATGTTGGCCAAATCCTGGGACAAGACACAACATATCTCGGGTGAAAAGGTGATGGGAGTGTCAACCAATTGTTGAAGAACTAGCTCGGGATAGGGAATAATCTGTTGGTGAGATCTCAGGAGGAGAAGAGAGTAGTGACTTGAAGGGGAGCTTACAAGCCACCCTCTGTGTCACTGAGGCCTGGTGCCAATAAAGATTCACTCTCAACCGACACCGGGGGATCTATGGCAAAGGCTTGCGGCTGCCTTCTTCTTCACTTGGGCTCGAGTGGCTGCGGTTTGCTGTTGTTGCCTATAGAGTTCTCGGCTACAAAAATCATGTTGACCCAATGAGGCTGGTGCCTTGCCTTTGCTTGACAAAGGGGCTGCCTCAATTGCTTGTCGCTCCAATTGCTCTTGATATGTCTCGGACCCCGAGATGATGTGGAATTATCAACGAAAAGGACGTTGTTGGACACGTTGAGAAGATGGAGGCCAAAGCTCTAGGTGAAGCTTGAAGCAGCATTGCATGTTGTGTGTGTTCGTCTTGCAGTGAGTGCACCAACGGGACTTAAATCTGCATTCCCGAGCTGTAGTGGCCTCTTTCCTGGACTCCACCAGCTCCTGGAGCAGTTTGTCATGGTGTGATTGTTGCTGAAGAATGATCTCCTTCAGCTGCCGCATCTCGTTGGCAAAGTTCTCAATAGTCGAGGTGTATGCTCAATAGCGATGGGCTTTGTTGTGGATGGGCGAACAGCTGCACAAGGTGACTCCGACGGGGTGATGGCTTGGTCAAAATCAACTCTAGCAATCCCAAAGTCGACAAGAAGCTCTCTTTCAGCTTTGTGGCAAACGAAAATGCCTCACGACAAGAGCTGAATGTCTTCTTAAAGTTTCCGCTACAAGTTCCCATGCAGACCCACTATGAATGCCGTGATCCCTTGTTTGCTCATCTTGGACCACTCTGCGATCCCAACACTTGCTTCCAATATGCTTGAAACCAAGTGATGTAGTTAGGAACAGACTTCGTGAGCACCCTACTGGAATGAAAAGAGGTCGACAAGTAGCCGATTTGTGGGTTTTCTTCAACAAAATGTTCTCTGAAAGAAGCAAGTAGTGTCTGGAAGTCTGTCCGGTCCTCTGGGAGGAGAGAATCTGCCCAAGTTGCTGCTTTGCCTTCGAGAGACTTAAGAAGTCGCGCACATAAGATCATCATTGATCATGTTTGTGGTGCAATAGTAATCAAAGCGACTGATATGCGATGTTGAGAAAGATTGTTCCAACACCTGAGAAGGTTGGAGATCACTCCCCTTTGCAGAACATGGAGCTGAGGTCGAGCTAAAGGTGGCTGCCCCATAGCTCATAGATCTAAGTCACTAGAATCTACCGAGGATGAAGAGGACTCTAAAAAAAGGTGTGTGTCATACCTAAGCTGCCTTTGGATGTTAGAAAGTTTACTCCATACCTTAGGGCCTTGAGGTATGGTAAAGGGGTGCCAATTTGTCATACGTCTAGTTTATACCGGCATCAAATACCATGAATATTGCAAATGCCTTAGTCAGGGCAACTAGGTTGATAGGAGCAAAAAGACTATAGGCTTGCTCCAAGCTGTTCAAAGTTGCCTAAAAATGCTTGTGACAAAGAGAAATAAAGGTCAAAATAGAAGGAGATGTAGGCCTCAAGCACACGTAACCATTGACCCATAGTAACACCAACTCCTATCCCCGCTACTATTCCCATTATCAAAACACATCTCCGGCCCAGATCAGCCCATTGTTTGTGTAAGCTCCCAGAACTGTCGGGCCCAAGAAACAACATCCTGCTGAGGCATCTTACTGAACATTCCCAGGCCTGGGAGGCATGCCTATTGCGAGCATACGCTTGAATGAGATTGTTCAGGAGTAAATGTTGTGCTGCTGATCCTGAATTGAGTGAAACACCGCTTGGGCTTCCTCCAGGCTCCCACATCTCCATACATTTCAATCAGCGAGCTCGCCAGTCGCTTGTTGTGTTTGTCATCCTCGCTCGCTCGAATCAGTGCGTGAAGGCGCTTGCCTTCGAGATGTCTTTGGCTTCCCGCACGGCCAGGCCGCCCGAATTCAACCGGCTGAATCTCACAGATCTTCCTCGCGGCCAGTCGACTTTGCATAGATGACGCATTTTCCTACCAGTCAACTGAGTTTACTGTGGTTGACTTAAAGAGTTGACCACCAGAGATTTTTTGTTCTTTTCTCATGGCCGTTTCAGTGAGTAGTAGTAGCTTGCGAGGCTATGGCGGAGTGGAAAGAACGACGAGAAGTGAATTGGGCTGAGGAGCTCAGCCTGAGTCGAAGACGGGAGTCATCGGATTGAGCGCATTGGGCTGGTTTGAGCAATCAGCCGCAGCAGATTGCTGGAGCTGTTTCTCAGAGCTTGCTTGCTGGGCGAAAGTTCCAGGCCTGTCGCTTCCGGATGAAAATGGATTGAGGACTTACCGAAGGCCGGATGAGAAATCGGGTGGGTATGGCGTTGATGGAGCCCCATGGTGCCTTACTCGTTCAAAGTTCCGGGCAAGATTTCAGAGGGTGAACTCTGTTTCGTGAATCTTTTTTGTATTTATCTATTGAAATCTGTATGATATTACGTGCAGGTTCCAGTTTCCATTGCTGATTTGGGTGGAACGGAGATTGACCTCAGATTTTCAAGCACTGAAGAAGGGAATATCGCCATAGTTGTTGCTCCAGTGAAGGATTTTCAGACAGTAAGTCATTTCTTTTTCTTTCTTTTTTAAAGTTTTTTTAAAAATTTATTACCATGCATTTTTAAATATTTTTTTGTATATGATCTAGCAATGTTGATAATGCGACGATTGAAGAGATCGGCGCGCCTGACAAGGTGATCTATGCATTTGGGCCGGAAATCACAGGCAAAAACGTTGAAGGGGCTTTCAAAGATATGGAGGTGAAGAAATACGAAGGAAGAACTTACTATCAATACGAAGTTGAGCCGCACATACTCATCATGCGACTGCTGCTGGGAACAGGCTTTACCTTCATGTCCGTCAATGCAAATGGTGAGATCTTCGTAACCTGATTCGATAAGTTTGTGAGATGATTTGGTTGCAGGACTGCAGTGGGCGAAAACATGCGCCGGTACTTCGAAGGATTCAAGACTCGTTTCGAGGGGCTGAGAATAATCGAATGCTGAATTTTATGTATCACAGAATCAGAGGATTTCTTCGAAAATCTTCTGGAATAAATGGTTACGCTGATCTACAAAAATCTAGTCTTGCCTCTGACTGACCGACTGACCGACTGATTGATATCCCGCTCTTTACAAGCGCTCCAAAGGTCCATTTGGCACTGTCTGGAGTCACCACACGTCTCTCAAATATCGACCATCGTTCTGAAGTTGCTTTACAAAAGCTTCCGGCTCCGAAACATTTCCCTGCAAATAACCGAAATTTGAGTCTCGCATTCTGTGTCTGATTGATTCATCTGACTACGAACGAACCTCTTGTTTCACAAAATCGTGTGCAAAGTCCGATGATGAACATCCTGAGCCATGCCTTTAGCATCACCGCAAACGTATAAATAAGCTCCATCTGAAATGAGCTTCCATATCCACAGCCTGCGCTTGCAAACGAGTTACACCAACAGAACAAGCAGCAATCGATCAAACCTTCTCCATCATCTTGTTCTGAACGTATTCCTTGGTGGGAGCCTTCTCGGGAAAATGCAACGTACAAGCTGCCTGGGTTTCTTTCTTGACATACTCCTTCAGCTCCTCCTCGTATATGAAGTCCTGAGCGTTCGTTTACCATATTGAGAAGCAACTAAAACACAAAAAAGATCCAGACCTGCTTGCGATTCCGACAACCAAAGAGAAACTGCCGGCCCAAGAGTTTCTCCAGAAGCTTGCAGAGCAGCTCTTTCCTGGAAGAAAAATAGAGGAATTTGATTTTGTTTTGGCAGATTGAATGTGAGCTGAAATACCTGCAGAAATCCTCTGAATGGCGCCAATCCTGTGCCAGGTCCTATCATTACAATAGGTGTAGTTGAATTTGCAGGAAGCTTAAAATTCGACTGACGAACAAATATGGGTGCCCAACTGCACTCATCACCGGCTTCTTCAGCTGATCGTGCATTCTGCATAGTGAAGAAAACAAATCAGAGCTCAAGTCATGATCAGGCGAAAGCAAGTTCTAACCTTCATCCATGTCGAACAAACTCTTTGAAAAATGCGGCCGGTCAGACTCGGGCCATAAACCAAAGAGCAAGTTACATGAATTCGTGTGGAGAAAACCAAGCACGCAGAACATCAGAACAATCGTTTACTAAAACATCATCTGGAAGCAACGTACTTTGGAGATGATGAAATGGAATAATATCTGGGTAGTAAACGAGGAAACTGAGGCGAAAGAAGACACCGAGTGGAACTTTAACGGACGGGAAGTCTTCCATCACTTCTAAAAGAGTTCTTTGAGAAGTTGCAATGTATTGGGGAATACTCATCCTGTTTTGCAGACTTAGTCAGACACATCAATATATAACCAATGCGACGACTTATTACCTTTCCTTGAGGTGAAGCAAGATGCTTCAGACGTTCTGCTTGGGCAGGATCAGATGCATAAGCGGCAAGCACACCAAGCACAGCCTGTAGATCAGAAGAAACAAAGAATTTAATTTCTGCAGTCCTGGAGGAAATGTAAAAAGCTTACTTTGCGAGGAGGTGTTTGCAGATCTGCATAACGAGCCAAGGCCGTTCTCAAAGTGCACGGAGTTGGAAACGGTGGCAGAAGATTTCGGCCAAAGAAGATCCATCTTCCGATTCAATGTGTAAAGAAAAACCGTGTCAAGGAATGGCCCAAAAGCTTGGCAGCTTCTTCACAACATCGTGACAGTTCTCAGCGTAACCCAACATGGTCTCCTCATCTCATAACTACACAAAAAACAAAACAGAGGTTCTGAATATCAAAAAGTGAAACTCGTCACGCTTACCGAGGCCTGTGCCTGCAACGTCGAACTCCAGATGAGTACAAGAACGATCGGACAACGGAGTGTGTAGCCTTGAACAGCAACGATCGCCCTGGACAAAACAAAAACGTGAGCGAACTGACAAGAAAATGACACTGATATGTTACCGACAAGGATGGTTCATGTCAACGACAACAGAACCACCATTTTCCATCGTTGCCGAGAAGCTCCCTCAAGAAGTTTAACTGGATTTTCATGAAAAACAACTCTGTATTCGCTCACAGCAGCCGTGTATGAGTTGAAGCCAGGACAACATCGTCCTCGTTCCGCAGTAGAGTATCAAGCTCTGGCCACAGCTGTACTCACGCCTGCGTGAATCAATCAAATCGCTTGTAGGCTAAAGAAACAAAGAGATCATCAGAGTACCAGGCAGTAAAATCATCTTCAATGCATTGATCATCGTCACCCGCTCCACAAGGAACTAATCTCTTAGCGCCTGCACGACGAAACATATCACACAACTCTATACATTGCAGGAATTGATTAAACACTGACCTTGCTTCCTCGAGTTCTTCATCGACAACCATGGCAACCTACAAAAAAATCCAGATGAGTTCACAAACAGAAGAAACGAAGATGGAGAAACCTTGTTGAAATGCTCGTATTGACGGTTTACCAAGACCAAAGATGCCATAAGTCATCTCCGAGAGCCATGATCCTCTTTCCTCACCTCCCCTGTCATGAGCCAATCGTTAATTCCTGACGAACTCGAGAAAAAAACCAAGCGACTGACCTCTGTGGAGAAATTTGTAGAACCTTGCTGCATTATCAGTGGGTTCTCCATCACCGTATCTGCATCAGAAAACAAAACCCTCAGTTCAACGACGTTGAATCGATGCACTCACGTTGCAAGCATAAAAATGGCAAAATTCTCCTTTTTCAGCTTCAGTTGATATGTCCATCATCCGCTGCGTAATTGTCCTGAAGAAAAACGCACAAAATTCAACAAACGAACACTTTTTGATCACAAGCAAGCAGCACCGACTTACCAAATCCACGATTTTGAACAAAACCTTCTCATAGCGAGATTTGGCTTCTTCTGCCAAAGCCTAAAAAAGTGAAACCTTGAGCTGTGCTGTTGAGAATGAAGAACGACTCCTTTGCAAATCCTTCCAGCCGTCCTGGTTTGCGTCCCAAAGAAACAGTAACCTTGTTGCTAAATCCGTCCAGCTCATCGCCTCCTCAATCTCCACAACCGGCTTCACCACTTTGACTGGCTCACTCTCCGCTTCGACGAATCAGCTCGTCTCCACAAGAACAGCGCCGCAGACGCAAAGATCAGCGCCAGACCGAGGAGGAACGAGATACGGGGAATAGTCGCGAAGCCATTCCTTGATGCCCAGAATCGCAAGCACCAAATCTACGCTCGACGATTCCATGGATCCACCGCCAATCTGCCCCATTACTCCTCTCGCTCAGTCGATCGATCCAAACTTGAAAGGATTCCTAAACCTAGAAATTTGACCAGCTGAAGAATCAGGAACAACTGATCAAACTGGAAAAAGTCCCCATTTAATTCGGCGACAACAAACAAAGGGTCTAAGGAAGCAACCAGTCCACGCGGCTGGGCGTCGATCACACCTACCAAGCGCTCCGCAGTTTTGAACGCCTGTGGCGCGCCCGCAGTGGCTGCGATGGATCCCACGCGACAAACGAGGAGTACAGGTCATCAAAGGTCAGCGGCCTCGGTCAATCCCTGGTCGTTGACCACCGGGATTCGGTTAACGGAGATGTGTGGGAAAGAACAAAGCTCGTGCTGCCTTTTTTCCTTCATCACAAGTGTCGAGATTGTGAGTTCATAATTGAACTAATTTCCCGGATCATCACTCTCTTGTTGCTGTTCTTGTTGATCGTCCTGCTGCTGCTGCTGTTCTTGTTCTTGATCTTCTGAGATAAGCTTTTGTTGGATCGTCATCCTCTGCTGCTGCTGCTGCGGCCGAAGATGATGATGATTCCCCATTTGTTTCCTCATGAAGCGGTGTAAGTTTGAGTTCGGATTCGATCTCATCGTGCTCTTGATCCTCCTGTGAAGCCGCCGGTTCTTCTTCCTCGTCCTGTACAGAATCGCAGCACGAATTGCCTGAATGTCTGCACCGTCGAGTTCACGTCCACTTTCTGCTGCATCAAATCCTGCAGAACCTCTTTGGAGAATTCATAGTCGTCCTTGTTCGCATTCACTTTCTCCGGATCAATA
>JAPFRF010000248.1:0-11708 GCA_029282475.1 Phrynocephalus forsythii | reverse complement strand
ACCTTTATTCTGCTGTCCACTTCTGAGGCAGATGAAGGCGTCAGCCTGAATGGCTGAGATCATCAGGAGTGCAAAACTTGCAAGTAATCACGAAACTGGGGGTCCCAATGGCAATTTATTTCAGGTAGCTCAAGTCCTTCACTTCCTATGTCCCAATCATTTTATTTTATTTTATTTTATTTTGACTGACTGACTGACTGACTGACTGATGATTGAAGGCGAGGAGTGGTTCCCAACCTCAGGTTCCCAGCTGTGCTGGCCAGGATTTCTGGGAGTTGTAGTTCAAGAACACCTGGGGACCAAATGTTGGAAAGCCCTGCTCTAGAAGAATTCTTATCCTCATTTGGACATGATGCTTCTGCAGGGTATTAGGTATTGCTAACTGAGGTAAATATACTTGCATATTCACAGACCTTAAAATATTCAAACTGTCCAGAACGTTTCCATCAAACACAAGAAAATACTAAATATGAGAAACCACAGTTGTGTCATTGACGTCTTTGGAGGGAACCTCAGTTTTGCACACTTCTTCCAGGAGAGAAAATATGGGTGCCTGCCCCCACCCCCGGCCGCCAAGAGTCCAGGGATTCCATCTCTAGGTATCGCTCACCATGGGCCGTCCTCGTCAGGTATCGGGGGAGTAAGAGCCCCAAAACATCGGGCAAGGCCACAGATTTCCCCAACTCTTCTTTTCATGGACTCAAGAGCAAGGAAAAGCAACCCAAATGTGCTCCCCCAGGACCTTCTACAAGCTCCGGATGACAAAATCTGGGCTCCATGAAGTCCCCGTGTGCCCTCCAGCAGTTTTGGATGACAATTCTAACCTATTTGGGGGTTCTCGGGCCCCCTGCCTCTCCCCCACCAACCCATTTTTGTAACGTAAATCAGGGAGACTGGGTTGCGGGAGTAGTCCTCCAAGGTCCAGGCATGTGTAACCCCCAGAGACACCCACTCCTACAGAGGAGGGATTGTGCTCTTAAGCAAAATAGCGACAGGACCTTCCTTCTCTTCCAGAAAGAAGGTCATTCTCTAGAATATAAGGTATGCTCTTTATGTCAAAGAAATGCCAGAATGTAGGCAACTCTACAAGGATTCTGCCTTAATAGCTGCTGCCTCCAGGAAAACAGCCTTTTGAAAACAGGCTCAAGTCTACACTTTTACAAAAAATAAGCATGAGAAGTGTAGACACCCTCTGACCTTCCAGATGCTTTGGCCAGCGATTCCCAATGAACCAGCATGGACAGTGACAAGGGACAGTGGGAAGTGTAGACCAAAACCACTGCAGGGCAAAAGTTTTGATCCATTTAATTAACTTAAACCAGTGGTTCTCAACCGGTGGGTCCCCAGATGTTCCTGGACTGCAACTCCCAGAAGTCTTCATCACTAGCTAAGCTGGCCAGGATTTCTGGGAGTTGCAGTCCAGGAACATCTGGGGACCCACAGGTTGAGAACCACTGATTTAAACACTACTACAGCCTACATGTATTAATACTCTTATGCAAAATAAGAGCACACAAGTAAATTCATTAACATTTGAAAAAATGAAGTGGGTAGGGGTTGGGTGGACTGCAATTGACATAATGGCTATTAGGAGTTCCTTTCATGAAAATGTTAGTTGTGGAATGGAGTGGCTTGTGTTAAAAAAACAACACAAACCTCCCTCATATGTATTTTAAGAAGCTATTATACAGCAAGCAGAGCCGAAATGCAATATATCTTTAGTGGATGAAGGGCATCTAATCTATTTGTTGATCAATTTTCAAAGCAATGCTTTAGTGACAGCCATTCAGACTGAAAGCAAGAGAAATATATTAGCTATAATCCAGTAAAAGATGTGATTATTAGTAAACTAATATTTAAAGTGTATTACATTTCACCAGATGATAGATAAAAGGCAAAAGGAAATGCAATCACAGGCTCAATTTCAATTCCTATATTCTGTTTTTATAATTAATGCAGATAATTCTACATATGAACAACTTGTGGTCCCCCTATCACCATCAGCTGATTGATGTGTAACCTGTAAGCCCCTCCCTTCTCTCCGTCTGTCTCACTCCCCTACAGCCTGCAAACCTCAGGGGTGTCCAAACTTTTTGCAAGGAGGGCCAGATTTGGTGATGTGTGTGTGTGTGGGGGGCGTAGTACATGTGCATCTGCAACAGCCGCAAATGCTCCGGTTTCAAGTTGCCCAAGGGCCCAGCGGCTGTTGCACGGCCTGGGAATCGGCCCACATGCACCCAAGACACACAATTGCTTGCATACGCTGCCCTCCCTCGCAAGGAGGTGGGGAAGACGCTGCAGCAACAGAGCCAAGAGGTAGGCAGGGCAGGTGGCTGAGGAGATGGACGAAGGCAGGGAGGACAGGCAAAACATTAAAACTCCAAGGTGACGTCTCTAGCCAGCACAGGGAAGGGCTGGCCAGTAGGGATGAGTGACAGGCTGAGCCAGCAGGGAGAAGAGGCTGAAGTCCACTCAAAATTTTAAATCGGGCCACATTTGGCCCACGGGCCGGACTTTGGACATGCCTGGACTACCTAGTTACTACTGGTGACCAAGAGTGTGCCAAACTCCTCAGCCGTTACCAGCGTCCATCAACTGTACAGTAGGTAGGGAGGCACTGATATTATAAGATCTCAATACGCCGGGGGAGTTTCACCTTCTTCTCCTCTCAACATGGGGAGTGGGCCAGAGGTTCAGTGTGTCTGAGGTCACGCACATGATCAGACACACCCAACCTTAAACCACTGCCTCCTCTTGCTACTCCAACCACGGACCTATGACCTCGGATCCACCTGGCTGCTGCTGCAGCCCTGGAGATTTTTAAAAAAGGCTGCCTTCCAGGTCTTCGTTAATTCAGCACTGAATAAAGGGTAGGAAAATGTCACATAAAGCACGAGTGGACATTATTCTTTACAAGGCAGTTCCATAGTATTGTGAAATGCCTGTATGCATTTAATAATAATAATAATGAGAAGAAGAAGAAGAAGAAGAAGAAGAAGAAGAAGAAGAAGAAGAAGAAGAAGAAAGAAGAAGAAGAAGAAACAAACGGCTTAATAATTTGCTTACAAGTCTCTTTGGAATACAGTAGTAGTAGGGGAAGGGGTGCTCCTGTCAAAGGGGCAATAAAACCATCAAACACCGGAAGTCCCGCCCCCTTACCGGAAGTCCCGCCCCTTACCGGAAGTCCCGCCCCCCTTACCGGAAGTCCTTACCTTCCGCCCCGCCCCCTTACCCGGAACCGGAACCTTCCTGGGCCCTTTGACCTGGAAGTGACGTCCTCTTCCGCCTGACCCGGATGGGGAGCCTTGCCCCCTCCCCCCTCCACCCCCACCCCCACCCCCGCACTCCAGAGAAAGGGAGAGGTGGGTTTTGATTAAGTTTGGTGTTGTTTTTGTTTGTTTGTTTGTTTGTTTGTTTTGCCCCCAATGAATTGCACCCAACCCATAACTGGTGTGACTTAAGTCCAATGTAATAGTAAGTCCTGTGGCTCAAGTCCACACCCATGTTAGAGAGGGACTGTGTATCTATGTCTTTCCCCAATATACACATTTCCTAGCTGCCAAGAGTGCGTCTGGTAGAATAGAATCTGTATCTGTATGATACTACCTATGCATGGGCTAAAGCAGTCATCTAATGTAATCAGAAATGCGAAGCAGTTCCTAAGTTTACAAACTCTAAACACTCAGTTTTCCTCACAGGCACTCAAAAAAAACCCCCACCTCTTCTCTCTCTATCTTTTCTTCATCAGTGCCATCAGATAGTCCCTATCTGACTAAATCAGTGCTGAGCAGAGCCTTATATCCCCTCAGGCCCCAGACTCTCTCATTGGTTTACAAACCCACCAATCAGTACAGACACTTCTCATGAATTATTCATTACAATAGGAAAATGCCACAGAGGTTACCTTGGAATGAATTTCTTAATGGAAGGACTTTGAATTCTTTACCGTTCTGGGACTCAACAAATGTGAAGCTGAGAAACTAAGCATGATATTTGCATGTCGAAGTGGGACTATAGCTCTTGTTGGATTGGAACCAAAGTATAGTGGATTGTGCCATTGAAAGGGAATCCAGAGAACTCCTCTATTTTCATCTACTTTGCCTTTTTAATGATTGAAAATATACGTTCCTATTGATTCCTACCACGCCAAGTGGAGGGCCAAAACAAGAATAGCGAACCCCACCTCCTAGTGGGGAAAGCACGAACAAAAAGAAGAAATATTCCTATTGATGCAGTGCTATTCAAAATACATTATGTTGGTGATGTTATGTGATAGGCGCATTGCACTATGTTAATCACTTAATTTTATTTTTAAAGGAAAGTTGCCATGGCCTACTTAATGAGAGTTGTGGGAAAAGACAGGGAAGGGGGTGTGTCATAAATTGAACAGAAATTGGGGGGTGGGTGGGTTTCAAAGACCTTCTGGACCCTTCTCACAGGAGTAAAAAGCTCAGTCACTGTGAGCAGAAGGCTTGCTCAAGAGAGAGATAAAATAGATCATGCTATAGATAAGAAACTTGAAAGTGCAAACCAGACCACTCCAATGTACCCATCTGGATGTGCCCAGATTCTGGTTTTCTTGAGGGGGGGGAATCAAAATGTATCTTGCAAATGTGAGGTCTGGGTACTGTTGCTCTGGAGAATCTTATCACCTCTCTTTTGTGCATTTCTTTAGCGGACCAACATGACTGCTCATCTGGAATTTATCAGTTGGTTGAAGTAATAATAATAATAATAATAATAATAACTTTATTTTTATTCCGCCTTTCTCTCCGGAGGGACCCAAGGCGGCTTACAACAAATTCATAAAAGTACAATAAAAGCAGTACAATGTAAAAACAACACAATACCTATAAAATACTATAAAAATACTATACAGTATAATACAATAAAAACAAGATTTACTCAATTAATCTTTTAAATTGCTTTTGCAATAACAAATTGTGTTTGCCTTTGAAGACTTCTCTTGCGGAGTCATGTCTTCTCTTCTGCCCATACCAGTTGAGGCAAATCATGATGTCTCTTTGGGGCATTTCCACTGACAAACATGGAAGCCATGCAGTTCTGGACGTTGGGGCAGAAGGCCAGTTCCAGATGGTCCTTTGGGCTGTGGTAAGACTGGAGAAGAGCCAAAGCCATCAGCTGACTCATGGCTCATTCCTCAGTCCCTTCAGCAAAAACCACAGGAGATGCAGGTCTTCGCAAACGGGACTTTTTACTGCCCACGAGAGCAAAACAACTCTGAAAGGAGAGGACCGTTGGGGAGTTTCACATGACATCCAAGCAAAAGGGTTTTGGTTTGGATCAAATTTTATAAGGCCCCCACAGCTATTTTCATGCCATGCTTTTGGTTTTAACAGAAGTCAATTGTTGGGGTTCTTGGACAAACTTCTTGTTATGTATTTTTCTTTCCCAAAAAAACAAATTAAAAAACCCCAAAGGAGGGGGAGGCAACTTGGACTGAGATTATGGTACAAAGGAAAGGGGAGGGTTAATACTTAAATCACTGACATTTCTCCAGTTTACTGCCCCGTCTTGAACTACTTCTAGCAGTTGGTAATTGAAAAGGAGTAAAAATCCTGGCACAAGATGAACTATTATTTTTTAAACTCCCTGGTTTATGAATGTGGGATAGTGTGCTTCTGTATTCACAATTCAGAAACCTGTTGAAAAACAGCCTTGACTATTGCTTTGAAATTGGGTGAGAAGTGTTTTCCTGATGGAAAAAGGAGCCAGTTTCCCTTGCTAGGCATATCTTTGTGAATGACAGAGAGCCCAAGAGGGTACCCTGTAGTGTAGACCATCTTGACTGCTGACATTGGCCTCCTTTTTCCTGCTGGTAATGTGGGTATGATATTCTGCAGCAATATCAGATCACTTCCGGGCATTTTGAATAGTCAATACTAGACATGGGCATGACTTGGCAAAATTCTCGTTTCCGTTTCCGTTTCTCGTTTCCGTTACGCAACGGAAACGGTAATGACAATTAAGCAGTCAGAACTCGAACTCGAACCGATAAAAGAAAAATTGGGTCTGATTTGTCGTTGTCGTTCATGGCATCGCGGCGATTGCGCGATGCCAAGCGGCACAGAAAAAAAGATTTTTAAAAAAACCGATTCCCGGCCAAAAAAGCAGGCGAAAATATGCCTGCCTGAGTGAGGGCACCTACTAGAGGAGTGGTTTCTGGGGTGTGTGTGTCCCCGGCCTCCCCCCACCTCTCCTGTCCTGGGCTGCTCTGGTGGCTGGCATCCTCGTCGACTCACCATGCCATGCGGTGCGGGGGGGATCCAAAATGGCGACCGCAATATTTTTTTTTGAAATCGTGGTCCAAAAACCCACCAAAGCACCACACAGAAACATGCGAAAATTAGGTACAGTAGACCCTCGTATAACGGAGGGTTTGTATAACGAAAAATCCGTACAACAGGGGAAAAAATCCGCCCCTCCCCCCCCACGGCCACCTCCGCCCACCACCTGCGGCCGCCCGGAAAGAGGGGGGGAGTGGAGAGAGAGAGAGAGAGATTACGGGCGTGTAAAGTCCGAGAGCGTGCCAAGGAGTGGACCGACCGAAGGCATCCATCCGATCATGGGGAACCGGGGCGACCTTGCCCACCAAGGGTCCCTTTCCCCCGGCCCGGGGCATGCTTTCCTCCTGCCGGCTCAACTGCCTCCTGCCCCCGGGGAGGAGTAGTCAGTGCCCAGACTGTGACTTTCACCCCCAGCTTCCGAAATGTGTCATGTCAGGGAGGAGGAGGAGGATCTTCTGCTCCGCTGTCGCCTTCGCCCGGGACCAAGGAGAGAGCGAGCTGGCGGCGGCGGCGGCAGCAACTGCTTCCCGGACGCCCGCGCGCGCTCCGCCGGGCCAGCCCTCCCGCGCCGCTGGGCTGGATCCTGGTAAGGGGGCCGCTTGGGGCAGGTGGCTGGGGGGATGGGGGGTTAGGGTTAGGCTCTCCCCGTCCTTTCTCTCTGACAGGGTCTCCCCACCCACTGGGGACAGAGGTGGACCCACCTGGCTGCTGCTCTCGGCGGGCAGGTTCCTCAGCAGGATCTTGCGCCTGTTGCTCAGCTCCCGCCGGGTGCTCTGGAGCCGGCGCGCCACCTCGTTGGGGGCCAGGCGAGAGCGAGGCGCCTCTCGCCTCGGCTCCCCCAAAGCCCCGGGCAGGGGCGCGCCGAACCCTGCCGCCGCCGCTACCGCCATTTTGCCGGACCAGATGCGAACGCCCGCTTTCCCACCACCCCCGGGGAAAGGGAAGGGAGTGGGAGAGTTAAGACCAGGCAGGGTTGGAATGGTGGTGGTGGAGGAGGCAAAGGAGGAGGTGGGAGGGAGGCTGGCGGTGGAGGAGTGGAGAGAGAGAGAGAGACTAAGGGGCCAGCCTTGGAAGAGAGCGAGCCGAGCAGCACCACCCCTCGCGCACGTGTGTGTGTGTCTCCTCCAGCAAGAGGTGAGCGGGGGGGGGGGGGAATTCCCGGTGCGGTCTCGTCCAAGGCCGCCCGGGAAGAGGATGCGGGGTGGGAGGGGGGGGAGGCAGGCCACCGCCGCGGATGCTGGGGTTCCGGGGCGGGCTGCCGGTGCGCCCTCCTACCTGCCGGGTGCCTCCGGGGCTCCAGCAAGAGGTGTGGGGGGGAATTCCCGGCGTGGAATGGATTAAATCCAGTTCCAATGCATTCCTATGGGAAATTAGAATTTGTATAACGGAAAATATGTATAACGTAATTTGATTTGGAACCAATTAATTACGTTATACAAGGTACCACTGTATTTTAACTGCCTGAATTTTTACAGTAGCAGCAGTGGGTTTTTCTTGCAATAAACGTCTGTCTCCAATCCCATTGATTTTATTTTATTTTATTTTTATTTTTATTTTTTTACACCTGCGCAATGATGGGCTGGCCATGGGATGGGACCATGCAAATATTTGGAGCCATTCCACCAATCGCATGGCCACTTGGCCAGGTTTTGACTGAGACTTCTGGGATGTGCCAGTCGGGCATAAAAAGCCCACTATAACCCTAGCCCTAACCCTAACCCTAACCCATACGCCAGTACACTGTCCTTAGTGGGTCAGAGGCACCCAGAGGTGCAGCCCACTAACTCACCCTAACCTTACCCGTAATAACCCTAAGCCTAGCCCTTGCCCTAACCCCAACCCTAAGCCAGATCTGTACTCGCATTGCACTACACGCAAATACACTGTCCTTCTTAGTGAGTCAGAGGGCGCCCAGCAGAGGCATTCTTCTCTCACCTCACTCACCAGTCCAAGTTCCAAAAAACTCTGTACGCCAGTATGCTGTCCTTCTTAGTGAGCTAGAGGCACCCAAATGAGAGGTGCCTCTGCCAGTGCCACTTGGTACGCAATGGCTACACGGTCATGTAACCTTCCTTTTCCCTTTGTAGGGGGCCAGAGGAGGCACCCACCCCAGAGAGGTGCCTCCAGGAGCCTGCTAAATGCCTTCCCTTCGTAGCAGGCCAGAGGAGGCACCCACCCCAGAGAGGTGCCTCCAGGAGCCTGCTAAATGCCTTCCCTTCGTAGCAGGCCAGAGGAGGCACCCACCCCAGAGAGGTGCCTCCAGGAGCCCACTACCCTACCCCCCCTAAACCAGTACTAACGACAGACGACAAACGAAACGACAAATTTTTGAAAAATTTTGTGGCAAACGGAAACGAGCCGAAACGGGCTGGCTCCGACACACGACAACTCAAAACGTCATTTTTCCTGGTCGTGCCCATCTCTAGTCAATACAGAAGCCCAATACCTGACATACATAAGCTGGAGATTTCTGGGTGTGTATGTTTTTTTGAAGAAATGAATTTCCTGGCTTTTTAAAATAGAAGTTTTAAGTATGTATACACCACACACACAAATCCCACAGCAATACCCCTCACCCAGAGAATCCTAGAGGATGAGCCCATGATCTGCACTATGGTTTCTGGTAGAAGGTAGAAACAAGTACACCTGAGGTGTCAAAATAGTTTGGAGGGTCTATTTTGGACTTAACGAAAGGGAAAAAGCAAAGGTGAGAGTAAGTGCAACCCATACACACCCTTTAACCTACCAGGTAAACTAAGGTTGTCATGTGTGCTCCACAGAATTCCAAACTAGAAAACTATCTTCCAATTTTCAAAACCCTTTCTTTGGGGTAAGCAGTCTAAAGAAGTGATACAGGCTCCAAAGCTCTATAAGCAGGCTGCCTGCATTTCCCCCAAGAGATGTCCCTTTGTCTTTTTTAATGGAAAAGGGCAGGGGCTGGGAGGTAGCAAAGATTGACACTGAAGTCCCATTTGGGAGGTCTTCCACAATCCATAGATGGTGCCAAATGAAATACAGTACAATACGAGGAAACAAAATGACAAGAAACGAAATGACATTTGCTTTTGGTTCCTTTTGTATCTTACTTCTCCTCCAAGTTAGGGAAGTTAGTAGTACCCCTGGTACTCTCAACAATCCTGTGAAGTAGATTATGTGGGGAGGTCTTCCGTTTACACTGTCAGGGCAAGGTTACCGGGTTCATTTCACAGGAGAAATCTCCAATTCATAGTTTGGGAACCAAAGTCAGGTACTGGTTTTCATAGGATCAAGGCTTCTTCGTTGGAGTTTAGCCCCACATGAACACAGAGTAGGAAAAGGGATTGGTTGATTGCGTTCTCACAGTTCCAAATGGCAGCTGGGCTCCCACATTCCATTCTGGAAGCTCACCACTTCCAAAACAAAAAGCTCATCTCTACTCCTGGACATTACAGGAAAGTAGGGGCCTTTTCACACGACCCCTAAGATCCGCTGGCCACTTAAATTCGGACCAGAGATCTTAGGGGTTTGTCGCTGTTCCTGTGTCCCCCCCCCTCCGCACTCCTGGCTGCTGGCTGCGTGAGAAGAGGGAGAAAAAAAGGAAGAAAAGAATGCCGCTCACCTCTGTTCTGCCATCTCGCTTTGCTCCCGGCACTGCATTCAGATCTCTTAAAGGGGTGGGGGGGGCAAAAAAGAACAAACAGAAGCAAGGAGAGCCCGGCAGTCACTACTGTTATATCTGCATCAGGAATTTTCACCCTCCGAGAGCAAGTACATGAAAAGTGTGCTGGGACGTGCTTAGGTGGCTGTGGTCGCACTTAATTATCTGTAAACTCTGGAGCTGGTGGGGAAATAATTTTAAGCTCCGGAGCTGGGAGCCATTTGTTTAGGGGTCGTGTGAAAAGGCCCTAGGTTGGCCGGTCTGTCACCCCAATGACTAGGTGTGGGTTTTGGCTTTTTACCAGGAAAAAAAAAAGAAAATTACAGATTGGCTGAGGATGTAGACATTGTCCAAGCCATTATCATTTCTTTCTCTGGAGGACGTTACAGGTGGGCATGAATCATAAAACCAGTGGTTTGTGATGTTTTGTGGCTACCTATGAACCACGAACTGTCACAACCCATCCCCCAAAATGTACCAGGAGGGGGGATCCTAAGAAGCAGCAGACCCAGCTCCTTGCACAGAAACCAGGCCTGATGGCTGTGCACATGTGCCCACTGGGCTTGCTGCTTCCGCTCATGCACTTGCCTGTCAGTGGAGCAGTAGGCACATATGCACCGTTTCCATGTAAGAAGCCAGTCCTGCTGCCTGTTAAGGTGGTAGAGTCAGCAGTGGAGACACCATCAAGGCAAGACAGGGAGGCAACGAGACGCAGAGGGAGGGGAAGGGATGTTTTGCAGAAGTAAAACAAAGCCCTGAAAGTGTGTTTGTGTGTGTGTGTGAGGTGGAGTTTGGTGCTTTGTTTTGTTTCGGCACAACCAAGATCCCTGAATCCACCCACAAACTGAATTGCAAACCATCCCAGCTTATGGTTTTTTACTGGCGTGTGGTTTGGTTTGTGCCCCTCTCTAGAGGATCACTGTTGCCAGAGCTCATTTAATGTCACAGCTCAGACTAGAAGGCTTTGCTTGAACTAACCCTTCCCTGTGTGTGATGTTCTTTGCCTTGCATTCATTCACCTTTGAGGAAGTCTGCCCAGAAATACAGAACTAACATATTAAATTGTCACTGATAACCCACACAGCCCAGAATATATGCTCCTCCATGTAGTCATCAGGGGGTGGTTGAGAGAATGTGTTTATTATTTATTTATTAGACTGCACCATCTGGCAACAAAGGCCGCTCTGAGCGGTTTGCAGGGTTAAACAAACAGAGATACGTCAATTAAACATAATAATATATTTTAAAAAATACAATACAATTCAATACACAAAGTAACAACACTAAGACAATCGAGATCAATAAAAGCAGAAAGATAAGGAGGAGAAAGGGGGCATTTTTCAATGATAACAAAGGGATTTGTTAAGTGAAAATCTAGCCACAGGATACTCAGGAGAAAAAGCCAGGCTTCCTGTCGTCCAAAGCAAAAACTGCTCTGGTTTGATTTCTGCCTGTTCAAAGTGAGGAAAGAGGGAACTTTGGAGATGGTTAAACGGTGCCTGGCCCATTAAGAGCAAAAAATCACCAAATTCAAAATCTCTGTTATTCTCCTAATTCAAGTGGTGAGGACTATACAAAAAGTAAAGGCAAGCAAGTGTTTGTGGACCATTTTTCTTTCTGGTAATCTTCTACTGGGTATGCTCTTGAGTTACAAAATGGGTGAAATTTGTGTTAAAAAGGAATAAGTTAACTTTTGAATATTTCTGCAACTACATGATGGAATTGCTGTGAATACAAACAAGGCTAAGTTACAAATATCCTTT
>JAPFRF010000145.1:0-11702 GCA_029282475.1 Phrynocephalus forsythii | reverse complement strand
GCAAAGGGACGAGCGACGAAGATTCTTTCTCCTTCCTCCGCGCAGCAAATGCTATCGCTAGTCAGTAGCTTGTGTTCTGCTCAAAGGCCTAGCTTACAACGGATCGATAGGTGGCAATTAGGGCGGATGGATTTATTTTATTTTATTTACACCTTTGACAAACCCAGCGGGACGACTGCCAAGATATTCCACAGTTAGAAAATAACAGAAGGAAGGCATTCCGTCTAAAGGACTACACACGCGGATACTTCTAGGCCCTCCTATTTCACCAGGCCCAGCGGCCGGTGACTGAGATGTTTGCATTCAGATTTTCAACAATAAATGCAGCACTAACCGCATAACGGATCGCTAAAATCGCTAGTTTACGTCCGCCGCCTATAAAACGGTCTTGCGGCCGACAGACATAAAGGGACTAGCCACGGAGAGTATCAATCGCCTGTGGATCTCAAAGGACGCTCCCGCTTCTGGAAACACTGCTGACTAAGGGATGGGCCAAGGCTTACGGGCATGACACATCGCTAGTCACTCCAGCTAGACAACAAGGGTGAAAAGGCAAGTGGAGCTCGTAGGGCTGATGGTTTAAACTCAAGAGAACGCATGTCTGCAAAAAGAGTGGGAAGAGGCGTTCTCTTCTGGCGAGGCCCGAGCGCCGGGGCTAGCCAAGCGTCATCACCCGGTCCATTTTTTGGAGCGTGGTTCTTTTCTTCGGTTTTTAACCACAATTTCTGGCGCAGGAGATTTTAATCTTTTTTCCCAGCCGGTGTGTCGTTGAAAGCGTGCCCACAGCGAAGTCAGTTCTAAACTCAATAATATAAAACTCGATAATAATAATTAACCTAACAAGAAGTAGATTGAGAAGATAATAAATATAGCAATATCTGAGGATGGCGTTGCCTTTAACATAGACTGCAATAGATTCAATCAGCTCTACAAGCCTCCTGTCTTCAATAACTAGTAAACAGTAGAGTCTCTCACTGCCTGGACAGAACTCTGAGAGAACAGTGCCTCCTCCCAGCACTCCCTCTCAAGGGAAACTCCAACTCCTGAACTGAACTCACTCAGGGCTCCACCTTTATAGCATACCATTCCCCGCTCCTCCTGCTGGGATTGATCATTTGTGACCATGACTCCTGTCTTGTGTTTTTGTCACAGCCAGTTTCATTTTGGAAGAAGCCATTGACAGGTAACAAGCTCCTTTGGGAATCTTGGTGGCTTTGTATCTTAACATTAGAACCCTAAGTCACCGAAGCTTATGGGCACCGTGCAGCGTGCCCAGAACAGGAGTCATAGGTTAGAATCCTCTCACCCCTGTTCATCACCTAGTCACTGTGTTCTGCACCAGCTACAGCTTCTTACACTAGCCCTACAGGCAGCCCCACATCAAGTGCACTGCAGTAGCTCTAACCGCGTTTTGAGCGGTTCATGCTTCAAATCTGCACCCACCCACCCACCACCACCTTATTTTTTGCCAGGGACACCTGACCTGACGGCATAGAACTCCTTGCGCCGCGCTGGCTGCAGTTAGTCAATTTAGTAGTGCCAAAAATAGGCTACTGGGCGCGGCCTTTATAGGCAGGCCACTATTAAAATAATAGTAATAAAAATAAAAGGACATTTTAAAGCTTTCTTGAGTGTAGAAAACACCCTTCTTCAAAGCAGGTCCTGGTGAAGTTCAGACAGGGTAAAAGGTGTGCTTTACCAGGAGTTAACTCAAAGTCCTCCAGTAGATGTTGTTCCAAAGCCCATGGCTAGGTAGGTGATGTCGCCAGGCGTGATTCTTGTCGGAGGCAATGTGGGCAGTCGCAAGTCAGCTGCTTGTCACGCCCGCCCGCCCGCCCCACAAACTCCGCCCCGCCCACCCGCTCTTTCTCACACCAAGGGACACGGTCATAGATCGCCCTGCCCTTAACCCAGCTCCATTTGGCACGGCGGCAGCATATAACCCCTTGAAGCCGGGAAGCGGAAGGGAAGCGGTGAAGAAAAGGGTTGGCTACAAGAGACCAGGCGCTTCATTCAGGGACTGGGGTAAAAACACTTTTTGTAAGACCACTGGGTTCGCCAACTGTAACCAGATGGAATTCAGGTCGCACACTGCGGTTGCAGTCTCGGCCCCATTGACGTCTTAGAGTCCACGCCTCTTTCCAGATATCTGTGAATGCCCGCAAGGGCGAGGTGTTCTTTTCTTTGCCGTTGTATGTTTGTGAAGGGTGTCCGGTTTAGTTTGTCTGCTTGGCTCTGCTTTCACTATCCTTACAGGGAAGGCAATGGCCACGTGGGCGGCGGCCCCTCTGGGCGGGGGAAGTCCTTCCGGTCACGACCTGAGGTTTTGCTTTGTTTTCGGCCTGTTCGCTTAGATTCACCTCAGTTAAGAAATCTGGATCCTTTGAAAGTCGATGAGGGTTTCTCTCCCCTGTACCAGCGCTGCTCCGGGCTGTTGTAAGCGCTGATACAGGATCGCACGGGGAGGACGCGATGGATACGATTCTCTTGAGTCTCTACCTGACGAAGCGCAAAGAGCCCGCACTCTTTTCTCTCTCTCTTTTTTTTATCGCGTTCTCCGATTCGCCAAATAGTTTCTAGTCAAGATTATCTCTGCTAAGGAAGATGGAGGAGGAGGAGGAGGAGAGGAGGGAGGAGATGTCTCTCTTTGTTTGTGGAAAGCTGCCGCGAGCGGCGGTGTCGGTGCCTCTCGCAAGGGAACGCCGGCCCGGGAGAGAGTTGGAGGTCCACGGTAATCAGGAGAGAGGGCCCCATCGCCCTGAAACGCCCGGGACTGATCGCCGGGCGCTTCCAATCGTCTCCGCAGAGCCCGGCCCGTCAGCGAGGCGCACGCGCCGGGTCCGACGGCGGTAGATTCGCCGTTCGCCCCGGGTGGCTGTGGCGGGCCGGCGGCGGTAGCCCGGCTGCCTGGTTCCGCGGAAGCCCCGGCTGGGAGGCGTCCCGGCGGCGCCTGGGCGGCGCCGGCTCTCCAGAGGGCCTGCACTCCGGGCGGCGGGGCGGTATCGGAGCGCCGCACCCGGCCGGTCGTCGCCGGCCCGGCTCGCCTGCGGAGAACGGCAGGCGACAGGGATTTTGGGACCCTGGGGAGGGGCTTCGGCCCGCTCACCGCGCTCCAAGGCCGCGCGTATCTGGCCGGCCGCGGCGGCGCGCACCAACCAGCAGCGGCGAGGCTTCGGACCCGCCGCCTTCGCAGAGGGCGGCGGATAGCGCGTGGGGACGCCGGCGGCAGGCGACCTCGTGCTCCGGGACCCGAGGACCCTCGAGCGGCCCTCCGACCGCCGCCGCGGAGCCCTGACGGGGCTGCCGGCCCCGGCGGCCCCGGCGGGAGGAGGTGGGGACTGGCCCAGCGCGGCGGGGCGGACCTCAGCTCTGGCCAGGTTGCCAAGGCGACCTGGCCTGGTCCGTCTCTGCGCCGGGAGACGGATCACCGTGGAATGGCCTGTCCCTCGCTCGAGTGGGCGGGGTGGGCCTCATGCAAAGGGACCCTGGGACCCTGAGGGGAGAGGCCTCGTCCGCCCCTACTGGCCCAAGGCCGCGCGTGACCCGCCGGCCGCGGCAGGCGCGGGGCAACTCCCGCAACCAGCAGCGCGAGCGCCCGACCCGCTGCCTTCGCAGAGGGCGGAGAAGGGCGTGGGGACGCCGGCGGCAGGCGACCCCCTGGGCTCCTGGGACCCGAGGACCGAGCGGCCCTCCGACTGCCGCCGCGGATTCTGACGGGCTGCCGCTGGCGCCGGCGGCCCCGGCGGGAGGAGGGTGGTAACGGCTCCCAGCGGCGGGATGATCCGGCCATGCCATGCGTTTAATGCGATTGCACGTCTGTCGCGAGGTCGGCGGCTGGCCCTCCTTCAATGAGCTATATAGAGAGCGTGCTCCCTCGCGATGCCAAAATCTTCATTGAGATCTTTGGGGCTGCAGAACTGATGCAGCCACTTATGATATATAGGCTGCACCTGCCCTTGCTTCTCGCTGCCTTGAGTTGAAGACAAGTCGCCTACGTCTAGAGGCAGCTTCGGTGAGGATGGAGGTCGTCGCCGTGGCAACTTGTTAGTTGCGGCGGGTGCTGTTCGGTTTCGCCTTCATGCTTATGATCTTCTCTGAGGCTGCGTGTCTTCATGGCCTTTGTTTGCATTGCGCAATACTTGAATCGTGGCTTGCTGCAGGATGCAAAGGCTGCGACGTCCCCCAACCCTCCGGGGCGGGGTGCTTCTCGTGTGCCCCAGTGCCAGCTGCAGCAGCCGGCGTTCACCTGGTTGATCCTGCCAGTAGCATATGCTTGTCTCAAAGATTAAGCCACATCTAAGTACACACGGGGCGTTATGAAACTGCGAATGGTCATTAAATCAACAGTTGGTATTCCTTTTGGTCGTTCCCACCTTCCTTGGATAATCGTAATTTGTTACTACACGCCAACGAGCGCCGGACTCCGGGGATGCGTGATTATCAGACCAAAACCAATCCCCGCCTGCCCGGCCGCTTGGCGATTTCAGATAACCTGGCCGATCGCACGCCCTCGTGGCGCGACGACGCATCTGAATGTTCCACTAATCCCTGATGGTACTTCGTGCCTATGGTGACCACAAACGGGGAATCAGGGTCTGATCCCGGAGAGGGAGCCTGAGAAACGGCTACCACATCCAAGAAGGCAGGCGCGCAACTACCCACTCCCCGACCCGGGAGGTAGTGACGGTGGTCAATAATACAGGACTCTTTCGAGGCCTGTAATTGAATGAGACAATTTTGAAACTTTAACGAGGATCCATTGAGGGCAAGTCTGGTGCCAGCAGCCGCGTAATCGCAGCCCAATAGCGTATATTAAAGTTGCTGCAGCGTGCTCGTAGTTGATCTTGATCGAGCTGGCGGTCCGCCGCGAGGCGAGCTACCGCCTGTCCTGCTCCCGCCTCTGGCGCCCTCGATGCCTAACTGAGTGTCCCAGTCCAGCGTTTACTTTGAAAAATAGGAGTGTTCACAGGGCCAATGCCGGAATACTCCAGCTAGAATAATGGAACAGGACTCCTGCCCATTTTAAGGGTTTTCGGAACTGGGGCCATGATTAAAGAGGGACGGCTGGGCATCTGCATTTGTGCCGCTGAGGTGAAATTTTGACCGGCGTAAGACGGAACCAGAGCGAAAGCATTTGCCGATAACAAGTTTACGACCAAGAACGAAAGTCGGAGGCCCCCAAAGACGATCAGATACCGTCGTAGTTCCGACCATAAACATGCCGACTGAGCGATCCGGCGGCGTTATTCTGGCCGACCCGCCGGGCAGCTTCCGGGAAACCAAAGTCTTTGGTCCTGGGGAGTATGGTTGCAAAGCTGAAACTTAAAGGAATTGATGGAAGGGCACTCACTAGGAGGGAGCCTGCGGCTTTCAATTTGACTCAACACGGAAACTCACCCGGCCCGACACGGAAAGGATTGACAGATTGATACTCTTTCTCGATTCTGTGGTGGTATGGCCGTTCTTAGTTGGTGGAGCGATTATTGGCGTCTGATAACGAATGAGACTTCCGGGCATGCTAATTCAGTTATGCGACCTTCGGAGCGGTCGGCGTCCAACTTCTTAGAGGATAGCGGCGTTCAGCCAACGAGATTGATAACAGTGTCTGTGATGCCCTTAGATGTCCACACGCGCGCCACTGACTGGCTCATGTGTCTACCCTACGCCGACAGGTGCGGGTAACCCGTTGAACCCCATTCGTGATGGGGATCGGGATTGCAATTATTCCCATGAACGATGAATTCCCAGTAAGTGCGGGTCATAAGCTCGCGTTACTGTCCCTGCCTTTGTACACACCGCCCGTCGCTACTACCGGGATTGATGAAGCTTTAGTGATATCCTCGGATCGCCCGCCGGGGCCGGCCACGGCCTGGCGGAGCGCCGAGAAGACGGTCGAACTTGACCATTCAGAGGAAGTAAAAGTCGGTCACGCTTCCGTAGGTGAACCTGGGTGGAAGGATCATTATCGGAAGGCGGCCCGTCGCCGTGGGACCCTCCAGCGGCGAGGGCGCGCGCTCCACTCAACCCCAGGGCCAGGGCCTGGCAAGCCCGGGCCTCCGCGGCCGCCCACGAAGGCCGGCCGGAGCGGGAGGCGGGGCGGCCCGGCGCGGCCCCGTGCTCGGCGGCCGGAAGGGCGCCCGGCTCCCGGCAGTCCGGCGGCCTTCCGCCGTGCCGAGCCCATCTTCCCACGCAGGGGCCGGGTACCTGACGCCCTCCCGGGGCGGCGGTTCCGAGACTCGCGCCCTCGTGGCTCCTCCGCGGCGCGGCGAGGGTCGGCGACGCGGGGCGGCGTGGGCCCCGCCCGGTTGCCCCCGCGCCTCGCGCCGGCCGCGAGGTGCCCTGCGCGCGCGGCGGGCTCCTCGCCGGGGCCGAGCGCCCGGCCGTTTTTCCAACCCCTTTGTCCGCTCGTCGAGAGGACGGCGAGGCTGCCGGCCCTGTCGCGCCTGCTCCTGGAGAGAGAAGCCTCGTACAACTCTTAGCGGTGGATCACTTCGGCTCGTGCGTCGATGAAGAACGCAGCCAGCTGCGAGAATTAATGTGGAATTGCAGGGACAGCCATCATCGATCTCTCGGAACGCACCCTTGCGGCCCCGGGTTCTCCCTGGGGCTACGCCTGGTCTGAGCGTCGCCCGACGGCAACAATCGCCCGGCGGCTTCCGCCGGGCGCGGCTGGGGGAAACCCTCGTCGCAGGCGCCCTCCGCCTCGCCCGTCCCGGCGGACGCGGAGTTGGCCGGCGGCGCCTGTCCCCACCCTGAAGCAAGTCCATTCCGCTGTCGCTCGCGCATGCGGAGCGGGCGGAGAGGCGGGCTGCCCTTGCCCAGGTTCTTCGGGCGCGGCTGTCTGTGGGGACACAGCGCTGCCCGCGCGTCGGGCCGGGTCGGGCGCGTTGCCGCCGGCCTCCGCCCCGCCCCCGCTGCTGCCGGCGAGGCGCCGGCTGCGAACTCCTGGATACCTCGCGGGCGCCCAGCTCCCTTCCTTCCGACCAAGTGACCTCAGATCAGATGGGTGACCCGGCTGAATTTAAGCATATTAGTCAGCGGAGGAAAAGAAACTAACCCAGGATCTCAGTAATCATGAGTGAACAGGGAAGAGCCTAGCGCTGGTCGCCCGCGGTGGGCGCTGGGAAATGTGGCGTACAGAACACTCCCTCCCCGCGGCCCGCCTTGGGGGCCTAAGTCCTTCTTGATCGAGGCACAGCCCGTGGACGGTGTGGAAAAGCCGGTCGCGGCCTCGGCGCGCCGACCGGGTCTTCTCGGAGTCGGGTTGCTGGGGGAATGCAGCCCGTGCTGGGTGGTAAACTCCATCTATACAACACCGCACGAGACCGATAGTCAGTCGACAAGTACCGTAAGGGAAAGTTGAAAAGAACTTTGAAGAGAGAGTTCAAGAGGGCGTGAAACCGTTAAGAGGTAAAATGGGTGGGGTCCGCGCAGTCCGCCTGGAGGATTCAACCCGGCGGAGCCTGGCCGGCTGTCTCGGGCCGGTGATCCCCTCCCTCCCCTGCCCCTCGCGGGAGGGGGGCCCGGGAGGGGGACCGCCGCCCGACGGCCCCGGCCCCCGTCGGGCGTGATTTCCACCGCGGCGGTGCGCCGCGACCGGCTCCGGGTCGGCTGGGAAGGCCCCGGGCCGGGTGGCTTGCCGCCCCCGTCCGGCGGCGGGTGTTACAGCCCCAGGCAGCAGCTCCGGCCAGCATCCCGGGGTCGAGGGAGAAGACCGCCGCCGCGCCCTCCTGCCGGTCCCCGCCCTCCGCCTTCGCGGGGGCGGGTGCGGCCTTCCGCGTGGGGCCGGGCCCCCCGCTCCCGGCGCGATCAGCCAAACGGGGCGGACTGTCCTCAGTGCGCCCTTTCTGACCGCGTCGCCGCGCCGCCGGGCGGGGAGCGGCCCCGACGGGCGCCCGCTGGGGTCCGCGGCGATGTCGGCTGCCCACCCGACCCGCCTTGAACACTTGGACCAAGGAGGCCCAATGCCAAGGAAGTCAGGAGGCTCCGGCCCGAAGTCTCCGTGGCGCAATGAAGGTGAAGGCCGGGCGCGCCGGCCGAGGTGGGATCCGAGGCCCTGCGGAGGGGCGCACCACCGGCCTGCCCGCCCGCCCCGGCCGGGAGGTGGAGGCGAGCGCGCGGGTTAGGGACCCGAAAAAGATGGTGAACTATGCCTGGGCAGGGAAGTAAGCCAGAACAGGAAACTCTGGTGGAGGTCCGTAGCGGTCCTGGGATGTGCAAATCGGGCGAAAGACTAATCGAACCATCTAGGAAGCGCGTTCCTCCGAAGTTTCCTCAGGATAGCCGGCGCTTCGTCCCCTCTCTCTGCCGCAGTTTTATCCGCAGTTAATGATGATATCCAAATGGAAACGATCTCAATCATTCTCAAACTTTAAATGGGTGCAGCCCGGCTCGCTGGCGTGGAGCCAAGGAATGCAGTCACTAGTGGGCCACTTGCAGCAGAACTGGCGCTGCGGGATGAACCGAACGCTGGGTTAAGGCGCCGATGCCGACGCCATCAGACCTCAGAAAAGGTGTTGGTGATATAGACAAGAGGACGGTGGCCATGGGAAGTGAACTGCTTAAGGAGTGTAACAACTCACCCAAGCCGAATCAACTAGCCCCTGAAATGGATGGCGCTGGAGCCGGCGGGCCCATACCCGGCCGCCGCCGGCGATGCGGGCCATGGGGCTACGCCGCGACGAGTAGGAGGGCCGCTGTGGCCTTGAAGCCCAGGCGCGGCCCGGTGGAGCCGCAGGTGCAGATCTGGTGGTAGTAGCAAATATTCAAACGAGAACTTTGAAGGTCAAGTGGAGAAGGAACCATGTGAACAGCAGTTGAACATGGGCTGGGGTCGGTCCTAAGAGATAGGCGAGCGCCGTCTGAAGGGATGGCGATGGCTCTGCCGCCTCGCCGACTGAAAGGAGTCGGGTTCAGGATCCCCGAATCCGGAGTGGCGGACGGGCGCCGCGAGGCGTCCAGTGCGGTAACGCGACCGATCCCGGTGGCTGGCGGGAGCCCCGGGAGAGTTCTCTTCTTTGTGAAGGGCAGGGCGCCCTGGAAATGGCCCGCCTGAGAGAGGCCCGAGCCTTGGAAAGCGCCATGGTTCCTGGCGGCGTCCGGTGAGCTTCGCCATTCTGAAAATCCGGGGGAGAGGGTGTAAATCTCGCTGCCGGGCCGTACCTATCCGCAGCAGGTTCTAAGGTGAACAGCCTGGCACATAGAACAATGTAGGTAAGCCGGCAAGCCGATCCGCACCCTGGGATAAGGATTGGCCTGAAGGGCTGGGCCGGTCGGGCTGGGGCGCGAAGCGGGCTGGGCGCGAGCCGCGGCTGGAAGAGGCGCCTGCCCCCCCCGCCCGGGGGCGCGGCGGCGACTCTGGACGCGAGCCGGGCCCTTCCTGTGGATCGCCCAGGCCGTGCGGGCGTCGCCCGGCCCTCCTCCCTGGCGGGGACGGGTCGGCCGATGCCCGCTCGGCCGGCGCCTCCAGCAGCTGACTTAGAACTGGTGCACTAGGGAATCCGACTGTTTAATTAAACAAAGCATCGCGAAGGCCCAGTGGCGGTGTTGACGATGTGATTTCGCCCAGTGCTCTGAATGTCAAAGTGAAGAAATTCAATGAAGCGCGGGGTAAACGGCGGAGTAACTATGACTCTTGCGGTAGCCAAATGCCTCGTCATCTAATTAGTGACGCGCATGAATGGATGAACGAGATTCCCACTGTCCCTACTCACTATCTAGCGAAACCATACAGCCAAGGGAACGGCCTATGGAATCAGCGGGGAAAGAAGACCCTGTTGAGCTTCGACTTAGTCTGGCCCTGTGAAGAGACATGAGAGGTGTAGAATAAGTGGGGAGGCCCGCCCGGGCCGCCGGTGAAATACCACTACCTGACTGTTTTTTCACTTACCCGGTGAGGCGGGGGCGAGCCCTGCGGGGCCTCGCTTCTGGTTCACGCCCGGCGCGGCCGGGCGCGACCTGGCCCGGGGACAAAGGTCAGGTGAGTCGACTGGGGCGGTACACCTGTCAAACCGCAACGGTGCGTTCTAAGGTGAGCCTAGGAGTGGCAGAAACCCTCCTGTGGAGCAGAAGGGCAAAGCTCGCTGATCTTGATTTTCAGTAGGAATACAGACCGGAAAGCGGGGCCTCACGATCCTTCTGACTTTTGGGTTTTAAGCAGGGGAGGTGTCAGAAAAGTTACCACAGGATAACTGGCTTGTGGCGGCCAAGCGTTCATAGCGGATGTCGCTTTTTGATCCTTCGATGTCGGCTCTTCCTATCATTGTGAAGCAGAATTCACCAAGCGTTGGATTGTTCACCCACTAATAGGGAACGTGAGCTGGGTTTAACTGGTCGTGAGACAGGCTATTTATTCTACTGATGATGTGAAGGTTATAGATATAATCCTGCCTTTAGTAACAGAGGAACCGCAGGTTCAGACCTTTGTGTATGTGCCATTGAGGAGCCACCGGAAGTGAAGCTACCATCTGTGGGATTGCGACTGAACGCCTCTAAGTCAGGAACTCTCTAAACGTAACGATACCCGCAGCGCCGAGGAGCCTCGGTTGCCCGATAAAGCGGGCCGCCCCGGCCTGGCGTGCGGAGAGCCGTCCGCCCTGAGCGGAGCGCGCCGGAAGGGGGCCGCCTCGCCCGTGACGCACCCACGTTCGTGGGGAACCCGGTGCTAAATCATTCGTAGACGACCTGATTCCTGGGTCAGGGTTTCGCTGTAGCAGAGCAGCTCCCCGCTGCGATCTATTGAAAGTCAGCCTTGACATGCTTTTTGGTCCGAGGCGGCGCGGCCCTCTCCTCCGGCGCGCCTCGGCCCCGCGGAGATCTCGGTCTGCGCCGAGGGCGAGAGAGACGTGACGAGCGGCTGTGTCCACGGTCGAAACCGCTGAGCGAGGCCTCGCTGTAGACTGCCGGCCCTCCCGACCCCGCGTGCTGGAACGCGCGGCAGGCGGGCAGACCGCTCTTCCGGGAGCAGCAGGCAGGTGGGGCAGAGAGAGAGAGAGAGAGAGCGAGCCGCCGAGGAGGGAGAGGGAGAGAACCGCCGCCGCCGTGGCAGACGGGGCCCTCCGACGCTGCTGGAACGGGCGGCGGTAGTCCGGTCCGGCTCGCCGGGAGGAGGTGCAGGTGGGGCCGTGGGGGGACACCAGGTCTTCCTCGCGCCCGCTCAGCTGTGAGTCTTGCTTTTCTGCGGCTGACATCTCTCTGTTGGGGAGGAGAGGACTCTCCCAGTCAGAACGCTCTCCTACTCGGAGTCGGTCGCCGGAGTGAGCGCCGAAAGCTCCGCTCCCCGACCGCCGCCAGTCTGGCCGTGGCAGGACAGACGAGGCCAAAGAGACAAAAGTCTGGATGCTGAGGAAAGGTCTTTGGGCCCAACAAAGCCTGAGGCGTTTGCGTCGGGAAGCTCCTTCGGGGTGGGGTGGGGGCTAGGAGTTCAACAGGAATGAAAGCAAGGGATGAGGCGACTAAGTGATCTCTTTTCTCTCCTCTCCGTGCAAATGCTATCGCTGGCCAGTAGCTTGTGTTCTGCCTGCTAAAGGCCTAGCGATGCTAAACGGATCTGATAGGTAAATTAGAAGTGATGGATTTATTTTATTTTATTTATTAACTGACAAACCCAGCGGGACGATGCCAAGATATTCCATAGTTGAAAAATAACAGAAGGAAGTGCATTCCTGTCTCAAAGGACCACACACGGATACTTCCCCAGGCCC
>JAPFRF010000048.1:0-11567 GCA_029282475.1 Phrynocephalus forsythii | reverse complement strand
TTTTATGGGAGAGAATAGTCTTGATGTTCATAAGGTGTTGGATTGACTACGGAAAGTTGTGAGATGTGACGTGATATTATCTAGTATATGTGTAGTTGTGTTTATTGCCCATAATACTACCCATCATGTTACGAAAGACGATTGGAGTTAATTGTAATTTTTATCTATTTTTTTAGTTGATGGCATTTGATCTTTTAGGGGCTTTTCCATAGTCAATATGTCATTATTGCTTAACTATTTGACTAGCTAGGTGGAAAGGTGCTTTACTAGTGTATGTATAACTAGCCACAACATTCTCAGCTTGATCCACTCACGACATATTTGGCTTTGCACAAGTAAAAGCTTTGGAAACAAATGTTAAATTGCATCACTAACTTAGATGGCCCTTGACAAAATGATACAATTGCAGAAAAGCATCATCACAATTTGCAACATATCCAAATGCACAATTGAAGAGGTCTAGGAAAATATTTTAATTTGCACAAGTGGTTGCACTCAAATAATTATACCATCACAGTCCCGTCCTTGGAGACATGTGGGAATTTCATGTGTAACACTAAACATCATCCCAAGAATGATATATGGCAATTACCATGAACTAATCGAACTAATTATACATATCATCCCCAAGATTCCATAGAGGAACTTCAGCTAGATGCAAGGATTGGCAAAGAGCAAGAAGAGGTACACTATGCACCATGAATGCCGCCATAAACTAAGCTCCAATTGTTCAACCACAACCACATGATATCAAACAATTGCACGTATTGTGAGTCATAGGAAGAGGAGGTTGTTACTCTACCATGAGGATGAACGAAAAGAAAGAGCAAAAGAAAAAAGTTGATAAAAACTATAAAGAAGGAGATGTAAATAATGCAAAAGCTAAATATAAACCAAAATCCTAATTCCTTTTGCACTTTAGGGACAATTAAAATTTCCCTCACTTCACTAATGTAAGTGTATGGAATATGAAAATGAAATATAGAAATATAAATATCAATTAGCCTAAAACCTTTAGTTTATAAACAAGAGAGAGCAGTTGATTGAAACCAATCCGATAGCTATCAAAATCCCATTATGCTAATATTAGTGTATACCATTGTAGCTGTACACTTAGACTCAGTAGTAAAAATACTTATTTTATAGTATTTAAAATAAAAATTAAAAATAATTTTTATTTAATACTTTAATTTAGTAGAAACTTTAAAAAGTATTAAATTCTTTATAAATTTTCAAATTATGAATGTAAATTGTTGGGCTGAGTTTGGTCCCTAATGAATGCTTTACTAAAGCACCATTAATGCCTATGGGAGGAAAATTGTTATGATCCTTAATTTTACTTTTCTCTCTTTGAAGGTGCTCCCCATTTTCATCCTTACAAACTTTTGGGGTTGCCACACTGTCTCACCACATCATCAATTCTAGCATGTACACGGAGTCCATACCCCTTCTTTTTTAGCTACGCACACCTCCACGTTGCAAATCAGAACGGGTTTTTAACAAACAAAGAAACCGTTCTTTTGTGGAATCTGATCAATGCATCTGGAGCAGCAGATTGCACAAGTAAGTATCATTGTAGAGCCCACTTGCAGTCCTCTAAATCCCCAGCATTGTTGGATCTCGGCGGCAAAGATGCTGATCCTTTACGAAGTTGTGAGTAGCACATTGAGAGTAGGACATACGCAGCTAGAAGCTGTGAATCAAGCGCCTTGTAGCTCTTGCTGTGTGCTCCATATCCTGACCACGCCCATTCTCCTCTACTTCCCACCATGCCACAGTAGTGCTCTAAGTCAAGTAAAATTGGCAGCCATGGATCTGAAAACACAGTCCCATTTTCAATCAATTGCCCATAGACTAACTCTTCCAAGATTATCGAGCTCCACCGCACGACCAGCACATTCTAAGACATCAATCCGGCCAGGTCCAAAGAGTATGATAAGAAGATTGAAACCATGGAACCTCTCTCTCTCTCTCTCTCCTCCAAATTTTTACCAATTACATTTTGATTAGTTCACTCTTCCTTGACTTTAATTGTGTTGACCACCCACCCATCCCCTTTATCTTTTCCCGGAGTCACATTTCTTCCAAAAATCTAAACCAAAATTCAATATTTACACTAAGTTAGAAGATATGTGCTTACCTGGACTTGAACACGACCGCCACTCAGCCCCTTATCACTTTCAATTTCTTTCTCACAGCTCGAATAATTTCTTGCAAATTATAGTTCCTATTCACCAAAGCTTTGCTGCTGCTGCTCCTCCACTGCCGATAGCTGCGCATTGAACTTCATCAACAACCCACTTCCTGTTATCATAACCCGCGGATCCTTTGGCTGCGTAAATTTGAAGATCTTCGCTTCTGATATAACAAACAGTTAAAAAGAAATAAAATCATTGAATGGTGGAATTAACCTTTCTTCTGAAATCCACAGAGGATCAAGTCAATGTCGTCCGAATGATTCTTCAGGTGCCTTTTGATTTCCCTCGACTATAGCAAGTAAAGTTTGATGCTTTGGGACATTCTTCAGCATTTTTAGAACGTTCTGGGCACCATTTGCAGTGCCAGTTATGGCTACACTGTCGTGTCTTGTTTTGGCAACTGCCATATTTTAATCTCATTGTCGTTGATAAAATGATAACTAAAAAAACAAACAATTAGTTAAAAGTAAAATAGTGTTCATCCTTACGCATCATTGAAGGGCAGGTGGATCAAATCTTGGCGGTGATATCCGGAGCGTAGAGCTTGCTTCATAGACCCCACTTTTTCTGGCTCCGAGAGTCAGAAGCGATGATGTATCCATCTGGGGTAAGCGCTGCCACTATGGTCGTATAAGACCTAGTCCACCTGTAGAAAACTATATGAAGTAACTCAAACTACTTAAGTTACTTACTTCTTGCTCCCGGGCTTGCATGGCTTGCGCATTTTTCGGATCTTTAGAGGTCTCTGAAATGATTGGCGGTTCTGTTCTCGAGGTGCACACGCAAGAGACCAACTAGAGTTTGCAATTTCCTGGTAGAAAACTATAAGCTATGACAAAATACCTAGAACCACTTAAACTACTTACCGATGTCATCTGCTTGGCTATGTTGCTGTTTGGTGCCTTTGGACGAGCCCGATGTCTCAGGCGCAGTGTGAATCCTGGTGACCACCTAGACAAGCTATGAAGTAGCTAAAACCACCTAGGCTACTTACCCCGGCTTGTGCGGTTTGGGGATCTTTGGACGTCTCTGAAATGATTGGTGGTTCTGTTCTGGATCAACGTCGCACGCAAGAGACCGACTGGCGTTTGCAATTTCCTGGTAGAAAACTATAAGCTATGACTAAGTAATTAAACTACTTACCGATTTGCTCTTGCTTGGCTTGTGTATATCTTCGAGGAGAAATACTGCTGCAATAGCCTGTGTACGAGCCCGCAGCGAAGATAAGGTAGGAAAGGAATTTCGAGATAGATACCTTGACGCGATCGATCACTCCTGGCGGACATGCGCACGGATCGACGAATCGGGCAAATCGCAAGCGCTCCAAGAACGATTAGGTCAAGCTAGTAGAGAAACCCTTTTTTAATTGAAACCCTCAACATTATTTAGCTGAGGCTTGGCACCACCGCCTTTACCACCATGGCGGTGGATCGAGGATGCCGGGAATTAGCAAAGGCCCCTTATCAGATTCCGCAAAAGAACAATATCTCTTTGTCTCTCTTGGTCACTGCATGTGCCCGGAACGGGCATCCCCGTGAGGCACTTGCAGTGTTCAGGCAGACCGATCTGATGCTCATTCCTGAGCTTCCCAAGCTGGGGAGCTTGAGGATGGCCAGGAGATGGTGTGCTGCATTAGTGTGGATCGATTGAAACAACGTCTTAGCGATTCTCGACATGTGTGGGAATCAGCAAGAGGCGAGATATGTCTTCGATCTGATGCATGAGGAATGTGATTCTGTGGACTGCCATGATCGTGGTGATCTTTTCTGCAGATTGTCGACAAGTAACTCAAAAGCCGTTAGAAAAGATGACCTTTAGTTGATCTATATAAAGGTAGAAAAGGTGTGGAGAGTTTGGTGTTCTAGTAGATATGCTAGGACAAAATATATGGGTGCCACACACAGTTGTGTTGATCAAAGAATACTAATCATTATGCCCTTGCCTGAAGCTCCACTTCTCAATCTAAGCTTGAGCCATAAATGTTTGAACCCATTTGCAAGGGGATAAAAGGGAGATGTGAGCTCTTATATTGCAGAGTGATGATGTTCTTAGCACAGAATCTAGGATCCTTTCCTTTAGAAGCTATATTATGCATTCCATCTAAGACCTGCACCTGACAATCACAAGTGATATTATCATAAGCACCATATTCAGATGTGTATTCATGAGAAAATTACATTTGTACTCCTTAAACTTCGTAAAATTACAAAAAAATTCTGCAAAGTTTTGAAACAAAATTACCTTTACTCAACCATTGAACACCCTTCCAGATGCCCAGCTCTTCCTAACAGATTGATCAGGCAGGTAATAAAGAATTTTGGAGTGATCCAACCTAAAATGGGATTGGGGATTAGGGGTAATCAAGCAAATGGGTTTGTGCTAAGGAGTTCTGAAAGGTGGTCAAGGCCAATATTATTTATGATTGCCATGCATTGAATTGCCGTCACTACTTTGAATTGCAGTCGACAAATCTGGGCCAACTTATTTGATTTAAGCCAAACTAGTGTTTATCAATGTTGATATTTGGAGGTTTTAGCAAACCTTGGTAGAAAAACTAAGATTAAAGGTGAGAAGCATTAGATGTGAAGATGGTGTTAAGATGGCTTACAAAGAGAGTTTAGTACATGATTCTCATGAATTTCTTCATTTTGTTTCCTAAAAAAATGAAGAAATTCATGAGAATCATGTACTAAACTCTCTTGTAAGAAGCTTTTGGAGAGAAAATCAAAAAAGTAAAGTATTCATGAAAAATAGGAGACAAAATGTTTAAAGTGGATATTTTTTATTTTCGGAGCATGTTTATCCAATGTTTTTTTATTATAGGCTTTTTATTAGGCTAGATGGAACTCATCTCAAAGGCCATTTTATAGTTTGCTTATTGAGTATTCTTGGTTTTAATGTGAAAGGAGCATTATATCCTTTAGCATTTAGCATCACTAATCCTGATATAAATTGAAGTGTGGTTCTTTAAGCACTTATAGGATGCAATCAATGATAAACATTGTTTGATATTCCTTTCTGATTGGCAAAAAGGCATTGTTGATGGTGTGTAACAAGATTTTGACTAAGTGGAACATGATTATTGTATGAGGCACTTGATAAAAACTTCTAGAAGGAGTTTAAGAGTTTAGAGCTTGTTCATCTTTTTTATGAAAGGCTGTTTAAGTCATTTTTACAGTTTCTTGGAGGAGGCAATGAGCAAAATGTGTAGGAGAAAAGAAGATGCAGCCTTATGCTATAGACATAAGGTATTGGTGTAATATATATAGTTTGTAATATTTAATTTGTAGTTATATATGTAGTAATAGAGTTTGTAGTAATATATATAGTTTGTAGTATATATATAATAATATATATAGTTTGTAATATATATAGAATGTATCATTTGAAAGAAATAATATCCCAATTTATCAAAACCAACTATAGCAACAATCAACATAATGTGGCAAGGGTAACTATTTATTAGCCAATCTAAATATATCCCAACAAATAAGGAACAAAAGTTGCTAATTCAAATATCACCAACATTTTATCGATATCTCAAACCTAAGAGATCAATCCAAAGCAAAAAAAAACTATAAAGAAGATGTGGTAATACAAAAGCTAAAGTCTATTAAAGAAAAATGATTAACCATTATAAAAGATTATCAATCATCCCAACAATAGAGATGCATAATCACTATCAAGAAATAATACATCAACTCAAAGAATGGCAAATTATCCATCATCAATAGTAATCAAGAAAGACCTTTAACAAGAATAATCAACTATCCTAAATGATAACCAATCATCATTAATGATTGTGAAATGTAAACATTAACTTTAATAGAACTAATAAGCCAAAATAATATTCTTGACAACTCCTAACAAATGAAACAATGTGTATAAAAACTCAATGAATCAAAATTTTGAAGAAGCTGTCAACCAAGTCTTGTATACAATACTCATCTACAAATAACACATTATCAAAAAAGTGAATGTTATCTCTACCTTTAAATCAATTGAAAAAGTTGATGAAAGAGCCTTTAAAAGTTATTTTATCCCCCATAAAGTTCTAAAGATCCATAGTGACAATATATCTTATCTTATGATCATATGCATTATAGTAAAATCACTATGTCAAAGACTCAACACTACAAACTAAACACAACTAAATAATAATGATAGAGGTGGAATTTATATCCCAATATGGAAAAACTATTTCAATAATATGATCACTATCTAGTAAGTAAAGCCATTATTACTAAATCATTATTGAGTAAAGCAAATGTCAACAGTCCTCAACTAAGTCTGCAAACAATCATTAGTTGTAAAGTAGTTAACAATCACTCTTTAACTCGCATTTATAACACCCAAACACTTGGAGATGGTCCAAAGTTGAGTTGAGTTTGTGAGTTGACTCAATTCAGCACAAGTCAATGTAAATCAATGCAGTCAACTATAACTCTTACAAAGAAAATCTATGTTAGAAAAATTAAGGTTTTGACAAACTTTAAAATATTAAAATATGTAAATACCTAGCTCAAAAGTTTCTACTAGATTGAGTTATTTAAAAAGACAAAGTTATCTATTATTTTCTTACTGTCATTACAACTATCATATTTTGATTTTTTTGCAATTCATTAAAAACCTAAATATGAATCAAGATAAATTTTTTTTCAAGTGTACCCATTATTAGTGTATATTGGTCAAGGCAATATTAATTTTATTTCACTGCCACAATATTTATATTACACTCTTAATCTTTATTACCCATCTAAGAATGTAAAAACCATTGTCACTATTGATAAAAAATGCTTTATGTTACTTCCAAAAACATAATCTAGAACAAAAAAATAAAGAAATGAGCATAACAAAAAAAAACTAACAAATCTACTCTATAGAGCTTTCCATGGCATTTTTAATCTATATATTTATTCATATAAAAAAACTCTACCTGCCTGCCTATAGCACAATCCTCCTATATGAGAAGACCAAGATATATTTTTGGGATGAATCCCATTATGAATTTTTGAGAATTATTTGTGAATAATAATAAGAGAAATCAAAATCTTTTGAAAGACTCAAAAGTAATATCACATCAAAGAATCAAATTTATCTATATTTCCAAGATTGAAATGTAATCACACACGAGGAAATGCATGTGGGCCACATGCTTGTGTGCTCTGCTACTATAATATAGTTTATATTTTTCTGTAGTCTATTTTTCTAGAAAGTTGGCAGAAGTGTAGAAAAGAATACATATGTAGTGGAGTAGATGGTCATTAAATGATAAATATTCTAGCATGTGTATCTAGAATTCTTGAAGCTCTTCTATTCATAAGTAGACTATGATTATGAAATCTCATTACTGAGATTGACATTTCAAGAATATGAGTATTATTAGTGTCATAATAAATAAATCCCATTCCCAAGACTAAAACTTGACATATAAATTGCTAAGAAAAGATAGTCATTATAGTATTTTTGTTATCCTTACGCTTTTAGAAAGCTAAAAGTTTAATAAAGGAATGGCTCAAAGGAAAGTCACTGCTACTCATAATTGAAAGCATCTTATATTAGTTTCCACTTCCATCCCTCAAATTTTATTAATATTCCACATTCACCTCTACCATAACCACCTTAAAATCTTCTATATATATTTATGAAATGATATTAGAGCTGTAGAGAGCAAACTCACTAGAATATCTATAATATATTCTTACCCATATTAACAATCTATCTGCACTATAAAATGATTATAACAAAAAAGGCTATTATAAGTGTCTTAGAGTTTGATTTAAGGATGGCTTGAAAGAATAAGCTCTCTTGCCAGCCTCCAACATTGCTCAACAATCATCCTTCACATTCTTATTCCTCCTTTAGCATTATTAATGTTGAATCTTCCCTCATTTTGACCTCTTTGTGAAAATAGATCTCCCAATATATCATTTTTAGATGTGGCTGACAAAGTCAATAATGGGGAGTCTCATCAAGTTGAAGTTTATTACACCTAATCCATAGAAGAGTTCACTCTTGATTTAGTGGGAATTAGTGAACATATCAAGAATTTGATTCTTTAATGCTTAATATGCCTTTTTTTTCTTAAGGGTTAGTACATTTTTATGGGCTTTTATAGTTTTGAAAAGCACTGCCACAACTACTACATAAATGGTGTTATTACTTCATATATAATTGTTGACAAGATATTGAAGGATGAGATGGCAACACATAAGCATTACAAATTGATGGTTGCATGTGAGAATACCAATTTGCAATTATGATATTTGATATTAACATTGACAATTGACATTTGACGCTATAACCGAAATTTTGATATATGACAGGATTTTCTTTTCAAGTAAAGATTTATTTAACTTTCTTCTATCTCATCATCAACATATCATTTTCTTTATGCCTCCTTTTATATTGGGATTGTACTCACTTTGCATTTGTTGAGCCATAGCTTTTGCATACTTTGGGAGACTTCTAAAACCTCCAACTCTAAAAACTCTAAGATGACTGTGATCTATAAAACAAAAATAAACATGTATTGAAATTAAAAAATATAATTTACCTCCTTGAGGTTAAAGGCAGCTCTAAGCTAGTGTTTGAATAAATGATATTTTTTAATAGCAAACATTGATTTACCAGAATCATATGCTACCTCCACCATAGAACTATTACTTGTTGTGCAATCAATCACAATACTATTTAGTGGGTAATAGAGCTCAAGCAAGACTTACATTGCCAATAGAGTTCAAAATCAATACCTAGGAAATATGTTATGGATCTACTCAATCATAAAATTAGTATGATCTTAGTGGCATTGTCGTACCCAAGCAAAACGTGTGCTACACACTTGCTATATAAAACTTATCATTATTTTTTGTGGAAGGCATAGATCCATATTATAACCTAGAAAATAAAAATTTGCCTTGGACACCCATAGTATCAACGCCAACAAGATCCATGATGCACTTGGAAGAGAATGACTTAAAACAAATTTCCATTACACATCATAAGCTCATACATCCAATTGGGTTGTTGGCAAGATGACGATGACATTGGAGGTTGTGATTCACAATGACACTGATATGGTTGCATACTTGGTGCTTCTTCTTTTTGGTGTGGGCAAGGGTGGATAGTAATGGCATTTGCAAATTCAAAGTCCAAAGAAATTTGATTTTTGATCTCCAATCAAAGTGTTTCACAAAGTGAATGTGAAGCAAGAGTTATTATCCTCTCTTCCTTTTTGCAGTTCAAGTGGAAAAATTATACTAATGTCGGGCCTAAATTCACTGGCTCCATCTTTAGTAATATTCAAAGTTGTTAGCAATACATTCCAATTTTTCCACTTCTCAATCAACATGCACATAAAACTGGTGTAAGGTCAAAACCACACACTTCTAGCATTTTGAAGGAATAGTACTTATAGTTCACTATGGTAGGCATTTGGATGGCATAGATGAAGCATGCGATCAAAATAGTTGCAAAAATTCTATATTTTTGATGGGTTTATAATTAATCCTCTTTGCCCATGACACTATTATTATTGAATTCAACTGTTGGTTTTGCAAGAATTCTCCTATATGTTGTATCATTTATAAGGCTAGGATGTATTACTTCCTTCCTCTGGATGGAGTGGTTGGAAGAGTAGAAGTCTCTTATTTCTTCTTTATTTTTTATTGTCTTTTTAATATTGCCATTTCATTAGAACTAACCACTTGAGGACCTTGTGTACTCTTAATTGTGAATATCTCAAAGAGTAAACACTAGAGTTGGTATTATTTCTCTAAGGCAAGGGAAAGGAAGATGAGTTTGTATAAAGCATATTTATTGGATTTAATATATGCTATAGAGCAATTTTAAAAACATTAACATTTGAGGAAGGAAAATACATGGGAACATGGCTTTTGTTGAGATGTCATATGATAGGATAAAGAGGAAGGTGACTCCACTAACTCAAGTAGTGGCAATTGCAATTGAAAAATTGATTCCTGGCACATCTATAGAGTATATTTCCTAAGCTTCTATAGTGACATCAAAATTGTTTGCTTAAAGTGTTTTTTTTTATTGGTGAAGATGTTAGTATGGATCTTAGAGCAAAAGCTCTCACAAGCTTGATATTGAGTACTATTTTTTGCTTTAAAACATTACTCCCAAATTGAGCCACCTCAAAGTACTTGAAGAAAAAATGCATCACAATATATTGAAATTATTTATTGTTGACCCCATTAGTAATTGGCTATTCTTTAGATACTACATTCAATTTCATCCACTTCATATGGTTGGTATTAGTGTTGTAGCAATATAGTTAACACCATCTCAAAATCTTGTTACGTTCATTCTCCATAGCAATATGGGGCTGAATAGAACCAAATTTGTCACCACAAATCTAAATCTAGCATTTACCCTTTAAAAGCATACAATGCAAGATTTTTAGCACTCAGTAGATTGCCCATTGCCTCAGCTTTTTAATGTGAAACCTTGAGAAATTTAGTTTCAATTTTGAGAAGAGGAGAGGGGAAAATATGAGCAACAAAAAATTAGCATTATTTTCATAGAGATGCAAAAAGGTTAGCAAGAAAAAAGTAAGATAGTTAAATTTATTGATACCATCTCCAAGCAAAGCAAGGTAAAATAAATTTGACTCAAATGCTTTGGTGTGATATTCTCCACAAAGTATATATGATTGCGTTACAAGGAGCACATTGTCAAAATGGAAAGTGAATAATACACATTTGTTATTCAATATTTTCCTTGTTGCACATGTCTAAACTTTACTAAGTGCAAGAAACATGGGGAAAGGTATATATTCTTTGTAATTAGATGTATTCATTTTCATTAACCCTTTACACTAAAGATCCTAAAGCGAATATTCATATGCATTAAAAACAAATCTTACTATTGCTAAGTTGCAAGACTTTTGGAGCTAACAATATTTTCCAAGATTATTGATATTTATTCTCTATCAGTAATATAAACTTTTTATATTTTATATAATTAATAATAAAGCATTCATTTCATTGAATATACTTGGTGAGGTTTTTTTTTTTTGTAATACTCTCTATAATACTAGTGTGCCTCTATTTCTATCTTTACCATTTCAAAATATATTTCATAATAGTTTGAGGCATGATGTTACAATATATTGCAAAAGTGTATATGCTATTGTATTGATATTGCCACTATTTCCACCAAAAAAAGCTAGAAAATAGATGGAGCATTTCTTGAAAGTCACAGAATTATAAATTTTTAATACAAACATGAGGGCATTTCTTTTCCTAATTTATTGCACCCTTTATCATTGCATTTTATCTCTAACTCATGATCATTATCCTCATTATACTCTTTTCTATTTTTTATATGGTTTGGATGTATTGTGGA